>JASAMX010030992.1:0-14095 GCA_030248175.1 Microlaimidae sp. YZB2_3 | reverse complement strand
GAGTTTAAAAAAAAAACAAAAAAAAAGATTTAAGTCAAAATAGTGATTTTTTTCTGGCTTATGTTCGGAACAATGTGTGTAAGAACGTAAGTGTACAACTTATCGTCGCTGTTTCATAATACTAAAACGTAGAAGTTTAAATTTAATACTAAAATTGCAGTTTAAATAAAAATCTGTGTACATCCATAGCTATAAAAAAGTGTTGAATTAAAAAAAATGAGGCTAACACTGTAGTTTGTAAAAAAAACCTTGGTTTTTGGTATTGGATTGGTATTTTGTTATTGAAAACCTAATGTGTCTCGTTCATTAAAAAATATTTTTATTATTATACTCCTTTTAGCACCTTTTCTTTTAGAAACAATCATTAATAATAATTTTAATTAACCACATGCCTGAATGCAAAGCATCGCCAACACTTCCTTGACTCTGTGTCAACTGCAACATAAATTCCTAAAAAAAATAGAAAATATATGCATTGAATAGCACTATATTTCATTTTTACCCTGTTTGAATTTTAAGAAATGCAGAGTGTTGTATTCCAAAACTACCTACAGCCACCTCAAAATTTATGCTAACACAGAACACTCCACCTATCCACCTAAAAATTTAAAAGCGCGCAATACTACAAACGCGTAAAACAGGTTTTGAAAAAATCCGAGAGGCTGACCTTTTGAAAGTAATTGGGTATTTATTATTCATATTGAATATGAATAATACCCAATTATAGTATTATTCATTCATTGTAGTAATGAATTTGAAATTGATGTACCTAAAAATATCCATTACCGGTTTCAATTGTGCCAAATTTTAGAAAAGCAAATTACAAAGCTATTTTAAAATTTCTAGCAAATATTAATTGGGTAGATATTTCTAACGATTGTAAACTTGAGAACGGTAATCCAGATGTGGAACTGTTTTCGTCAAAATTAGTTGAAATACTTAATTATTGCATAGATAAATTTGTACCTAAAACTAAGACAAAAAATAGTTTTTGGAAGTATCCTAAAAACATAACGCAAGCGCAACCTTCACAAAAATTTAAAACGAAAACCAAAACAGCCTAAAGTATTTCAAAATTTAAAACAAAAATATCGACAGTGCTGTTTAGACTATGATAATGAGGTTAAAAAATATTACGAAACTTTGGAAATGAACGTTATTAACAGTAATAATATTAACAATTTTTATAAATATATTAATTCAAAAACCAAATCAAGAGCTGAGGTCCCACCATTATTGAATCTTTATAATACGTACACAGTTAATGACAAGGAAAAAGCTAACTTGCTAAATAATTTTTTTGCCTCGGTTTTCACAAAAGATAATAACAAATTGCCTGAATTTCCTAAAATTGTTCCTGAAACTGTTGGTTTACATACCATTATTTTTCTTACGATAAAGTTGTAAACGCGATTCGTAATCTGCCAAGTAAAACATCCCGAACACCGGGATAACTTTTGTGCTTTTTTCCTAAAGTCTATAGCTTGCGAAGTAGCTTATCCTTTGCAAATTTTGTACGAAATGACAATGAAAACTGGAATTTTACCAAAATCGTGGAAAAACGCTATAGTAATACCACTTTTTAAAAAAGGTATAAAATCATGCAAGGAAAATTATCGTCCAGGTTCATTGTGTAGTTATTTAAGTAAGATTGCTGAACGTGTTATTGTTGATGAGCTACTTATTTATTTACAACGTAATAACCTTATCACTACCTTATCACCTTAACGAGCAGTATGGGTTTTTATCAAAGCGCTCAACATGTACGCAGCTATTAGCATTGTTAAATGAATGGACTAAATCTGTAAATAAGGGAATGAGAGTCGACGCCTTGTACATTGATTTCGCGAAAGCGTTTGATACCGTTTGTCATTCTAAGTTGTTACTAAAATTAAAAGCATATGGGGTAAACTACAAACTACTAAACTGGATAAACAGTTTTTTGTCTGATAGAACACAAGTTGTTTCTGTAGGAAATGAACTTTCAGAAAGTATTTCTGTTATTTCGGGTGTATCCCAAGGCTCTGTTCTGGGACCTGTTTTATTTTTAATTTATGTAAATGACATAGTAAACTGTTTAGAAGGCGCATGCGGTATCAAACATTTTGCGGATGACGGCAAGTTTTATTTGGCGCGAAAGACAAAAATAATGATGATCTTAAATTAACTTTACAAAATTTTAATACCGAGAACAAATACCGAGAACAAAAACTAATATCGATTGTCATTTAATTTAGTACTATTTTTATTATTAATATACCTCATGTTGCTTAAATTGAGCTTTAACGGCTTCCACGTCATTATCAGCGACTGTTTCAAAGTTAGACATTTTGTCTTCGGCTGCCAAAAGCCAGGCTAATACTTCTTCCAGACAATCCTGGTAATCCTGAAAAAAAATGTTTTTTTACTAAAATCCTTAACATTTAAAAATCATTTATATGAATTCAATTTAGGATTGAGTTGTCAACATGCTAGAAATTCTCGTTTTCTAACAATCAGCACGCCCCTACAATACCCGAAATTTCACTTTATATTAAAAAAAAGAAAGCCAGGTTCGCGCCTAAGCAACCCGTTTCCGTGATAGCCTTAAATCAGGTGTGTCGGAATGCCAGTTCGGACGGCGGCGTAATAGGTGCAATGTGATATTTTTATGTTTTTTTTTTTCAAAGTAATTTTTTCCGCACCCAAAATTATTCTAGGATCGTCATGCCAAGGTACAACAAACCTTCACTTCACCGCGGTGGGCTGGTTAAAGTTCAGTACGAGTTTATATCGGTTTATATGTTTGAAAGATAATTCGAAAATTCTAAATGTTTGAAAAAACACTGGCAAGAATTCTCTGCATCCCAGTATAAAACAGCCGGTTCTCCATAATTTAATGGATCCGCCATGGGTATGCATATTTATAAATCATTAGTTCAATCTGTGAACTAAATATCAGTTAATTTTTTTAAGGCACAGGTTTGTTGTACCTAGGCATGACGATGGGCCGACTATGAATATTCCATATGATCGCCTAAAACCCTGTATTAGCACTGTTGCTGATATAAGGTTAATTCAAGGTCAAGAATCATCCAATCCTATTCTATTTTTTACGTTAAAAAAATCTGCGGAACTTCCCTTTAAACTTTCGGCGCTGAGGGACGCGCTGGCGGTGTCAGCAGCGCCGCTTTCCGCCAGTTTGGCTATTTTGGACCGCGGCGGCGGTTCTCGGGGCGACTGTATATTATCCGGCTCTGCATCCGGAGTTGCGGTGAGACTCGTGCGGTCGGCAGTTTGGTGCGGTCGGCTCAGAGCCTCCTCTGTGCTCATTGTGTCGTGTGGTAGCGCTTGAAACAGCAGCAGAAGGTATGTCATTATCGATTTTTTGTCCACCTTGTCTCCGAGAACGTCTATAATAAAATGTATATCAATGCTTAAAACATTTCAAATTTTTCATGTTTTTACTTTAACAATTCAGCAGAATTTACTGAAAGCTTTTATTTTTGTAATTATTTGAAAACAAAAATTATTTATGCAACCAAAAATAATAGGTTTACAAAATGTACTAACTTTAACTTTAATTACACTTTTTGATCAAAATTACAAACACTCAACAAAAACACACAAATGAGAATACATTAATTTACTAACCTTCGAGGTCCAGAAGCTTCCGCACACTGCATTGCTTCTCGGCCACTTCAAAGGCGTGCGCCAATCGCACTTCTGGTTTCATCTCCAGCACCATATCCCAGCTGAACACATCTGATCTAAATAGATTTTTAAAAGAATGAATTTTTGTTTTTAATTTCTTTCAATTAATAGTACTTATTTTTTTAATTAATATTTTAGATTTTTTAAAGATTCAAAAAAACACACAAATCGTCGAAAACCATTAAAAAACTTAACTTAAAAACAATTATTTTTGTTGGTCTATTTGCTTTTTATTTGGGAGTCTAAACTACAACACTACAAAGAGTTAATATTTCAGCCAAAAAACTCATTTTAATTAAAAACTTAGTCTTATGACCACAGAAACTACATTCTTCTTTAAAACAGAGTCTTAATTAGCGCGTTACAGAGAGAAATTTAATAACTGATAACTAAAGTCTAAAAATCACAAAATATTGATTTTTTACTTCGAAAAAATGTCAGATTGATATTGAAACGACATTAATCAAGTTATAAAAAAGCATTTAATTCAGCATCAAGTCCATTATTCTACTATTGTTAATAATCTACTTACAAATATTTATGAAGAAGAGCATTAAATGCCAAACCGTCTTGCCAGCTGGAGGTAAAATTTTTAATGTGAACACCCGCATACCTAAAATAATAAATTCTTTGGTCAACTATGATAAAAGCAGAATTGAATTTTAAATGTTTTGTGTTGGTTGGTAAATTAAAATAAACACCTAATATACAAGAAAACTATACATTATCATTATTAAAAAGTTTCATTTGCTGGCTAAACTCTATTAATTATTATCTTAACTTCACTACAGTTTTATTCTAACGGAATTTTTATTCACTGCTAAAGAAATATGTTAACTCAAGCAAAACAAAAACAAAACAATCTTTTACGCAAATTAAAATAACTTTTAAGTTATAACCAATATTTTTTTTTTTTTTTTTTTTTTTTTTTTTTTTTTTTTTTTTTTTTTTTTTTTTTTTGGTGTTTTTTTTTTTTTTTTTTTTTTTTTTTTTTTTTTTTTTTTTTTTTTTTTTTTTTTTTTTTTTTTTATTTTTTTTTTTTTTTTTATATTTATTATTTTTTTTTTTTTTATTTATATATCTAATTTTATTTATTTATTTTTTTTATTTTTTTTTTTATTTTTTTTTTTTATTTAAATTTTAAAAAATTTTTTTTTTTTTATTTTAAATTTTTTTTTTTTTTTTATTTTTTTTTTTTTTTATTTTTTTTTTTTTTATATTTTTTTTATTTTTTTTTTTTTTTTTTTTTTTTTTATTTTTATATTTTTTTTTTTAAATTTTTTTTTTTTATTTTTTAATTTTTTTTTTTTTATTTTTATTTTTTTTTTTTTTTTTTTTTTTTTTTTATATTTTTTTTTTTTTTTTAATTTTTTTTTATTATTTATTTTTATTTTATTTTTTTTTTTTTATTTTTTTTTTATATTTTTTTTTTTTTTATTTTTATTTTATGTTTTTTTTTTTTTTTTTTTTTTTTTTTTTTTTTTTTTTTTTTTTTTTATATCTATAATATGATTTATTATTAAAAAATTACCCTTGAGTAGAATAATGGCACCATCGCATGAGTACATCTTGTAAGGCTAATTCTTTCAGATTTGGAGCTTCATCAGCCGCAAATAACTAAATTAGCTTAGCTATTATTAACAAAAAGTAGTTTATCAATTTAACGCCTAAATAGGCTATAATAAGACAACAGCACACGAAGGGGCAAATTTTAAACGGTATACAATATAATCAAAAATCTTTATTCTCGCATTCTTAACAAAATAAAAACACATTTCTAACAAAAAGATTTAAATAAACATTTATTGTTTATTTCGTGAAAAAGAAAGCAAAAAACATAATCAGCTGCCAAAACCAAACTGACATTGTATGCAATGATTACGCAAAACTAAGCGGGAAAATTCTACATCTCATAAACAAATATTATAATACAAATTAACACTCTACACGCTAAAATAGGGTACCCAAAAAAAATCAAGCCATCGAAATTCATGATATTAAGTTTGCTCATTTCTACAATTATCCCGCCGTTTTTAAACTCAAAAAAAAGAAGAAAATAATCATTTTATTTGAAAAATTTTTAATGAAACTAAACTAATGTTAATAAATTTTTCATTTCTGTCTTAAACTGTTCCCGTAATTGCCTTTTCCTCGGTTACAACCGTGAAACGTTCGTGCGACCTATGTCATACTTCCGTCAGAACCTAATTTTTTGAGCGAGTAGCGCCCAGTGAGCGAGCAAATTGAAATGGTTAAAGCGGTACGGTGGCAATATGCAGATTTTTATCACGGATAGTGTATTACGTAGGATATTTCATGTTGCAAAAATTTTCACACTGCTACCGTACAGCTTTAACCATTTCAATTTGCAACAACCATTTCAATTTGGTCGCTCATTGGGCACTATTCGCGCACAAAAAATTATGTATGACGGAAGTAAAACCTAGGTCATGCGAAGAGCTTACCGCGGTAACGTTTACGTACAACATTTTGTCATAGGGAAATACCACCGCCGTGAAACGAGGATTTTACCTTCGTCGTACGAAGGTTTCACGGTTGTAGCGGGGGAAAAGGCCTTCACGAAAACAAATTAATATAGCAAAATTTCGATTCTAAAAATTATCATCATGAAGGTAAATAAGTGAAAGTTTCTGTTTAGTTAAAGACTTACTTTTATTTAAAACTTTTTATAAAAATGATTATAAATAAATATCACACTACCTGCCACGCATGTTGAATTATATGCCAAACGAGCCCTAGAGTGATCTTGGGGTTTCCTTCTGCTAAATCGGAAGCGTTTACATTTACTAATTTCACCTAAAAACAATCATTTTAAATAAAACCGAAGTTAAAACTTTTAATTAATTAAGAATCCAGCGATTTAGTGTAATAAACTTCCATACCACTGGACCTTTGAAATAAGCTTGTAATAAATTTCATTGACTAAAGATAAAAAACACATATTAAGGAAATTTTTTCTACTAAAAAACCCAATTAATCTATGATCATAGCCAAAAAGTGGCTCGATGAACATGAAACCCTCCTTTCCAGAAAAAAGTTTAAAACTAAAGCAAGCATTTTTGTTTTGTGTTTGTGTGTGTTTTTTTTTTGTTTTTTTTTGGGGGGGGGGGGTTTGGGGGGGTTTGGGGGGGGGGTGTTTTTTTGGGGGTTTCTTTTTTCTTTAATCACACTGAGCGTGACCTCGTGAAAACCTGACTCCTTTTTTTGTTGTAGTTGAATTACCTGAAACTTATCTCCTCTATGCAGATTCTGCAAAGGGCAGGCTCTAAGAAAAGCCAGGAGGGGCAAAAACAATTTCACTCCCACCGTTGAAGACACTTCTTCCAACATCAATAACGATGTTGGCAACTTTTACCGGTAGAGAATGTTCATTGCGCGCAGCGTTCACCCATTCCGAGGTCTTGGTTATGGTTTGTAGAATTTTATTAAATCGCCTGACTGACCCCTCTTTAAATGTGATTTATGGGCTTACCGTTTACTCGGTTACGCCCCTCATTCTCCGAACTTTTAATTTTAAAGGTCCCAACGACTATTATTATAAAAACATAAGTTTTACCTCATTTCCAATCTTTAAACACTTCAAATACTTGAAATAACCTTAATTATATCAATAATCCCGCAAAAACTTCTCCTATGTTTTATCAACACTTTTACTAAAAAAAACTAAATAGGAAAGATATTCGTAGTATTTTTTTCTATCGCTTAAACGCCGCACCCCAATTTTGCTACACCTTAAACATTAAGAACATTATCCAGCCAAGCCCTGTACTCGCTGCTTGTTTCATTAAGAAATTATGTTTGGACCGATCTTAAAACTATTAATTGATTGACAAGTACTTTGTATTTTTATGGTTATAAAATAAATTTTTATTTGTTTATAGCGAAAGCGAACATTTAGACGGATTGAAACTTACTCCTTGGTCTTGTAATAATTGTAAGCCACGATTAATATTATTGATACCGTGAACCCGAGTTCGCCCTTTTTCGCGAGGCTAAAACACACAATAACATATTTTTGGTTTTTTATTAAATGAAAGAATAATACTCCTATAATAAATCTTAACAAAAATCCTATCATTATACTATACTATCTAACATCATAAAACCAATAAAACAAAAAATATAATGTGTCAGAATAAAAATATGATCAAATGGAAAGCAGACATAAAGTAAGAAAGTTTCATTTTTAATTTATTCTGAAATTATGTTCTATTCTCTAATCGCAAATCAATGGGTTGGTAAGAAACTGAAAAATCCATAAATTTTAAACACCAACCAAACATTGGATTACAAAAAGAAAAACTTACAAACATACTAGCATTAAAACGCATACGCTTAAAACATAAATATTTTACGAACCGGACCACTTATATTTCGGTGATAAAAACTAGATAATGCTATGTACATTATTTCAAGCATATCTGTAAGTTTTTAGTTTTATTGAGTAAAAAATAAACATCAAGCTACAAAAGCTTACCAATTTTTGTCCCGTTAAAATTTCTAGTAGCACCAGTAATTTAATTCCATCTTTAAAATTTTTAAATAAATCTGATATTGGAGAATGATTTGCCTAGAAGTAATTATGAAACTAAAAGGTATTAAAAATAAGCAAAATTGAGCTTAAAAATTGCAAATTACGTTTAAATTCGGTACATACCAATTCAGTTACTAATTTATCAGTAATTTTTTTATGAATTTTGCTGTGTTAGAAAAAATAAAATACACTAAAATTATTTAAATACATTTTTTGGGTGTGTTACCGCTATCGGAGTAAAATCGCAGTTTTATTTCTAGGAGAGAATTCTAGCAGGTTCGATCTCCTGGCTTTCTAAAGTGGTCGAACCGGCGTGAAAAAATTTAAAACCTGGAAGTAGAAGGGGTCAGGAGGGTCCGTTATCCGAAGAAAAATGTACTATCAGGTGTAAAAAGAGTTTAAAAATAATGATTTATGTTAAAAATTGTGCGTTTTGGTGTAAAATTTAAGATAAAAATTAACCAAACATGAAAGGGAAATTCAAATTTGAAATTCTATAAGGGTTAAGGTTGGAAACATTTAGAAATTTGGGGCAAGGGGGGTCTTGCTCTAAATTTTTTTTCAAGGGGTAGGGGCCAAAAAAATTTAAGACGTGGAAGGTGCTCACCTTCATGCTTATCCACGATTAGAACCACAAAAAATGATGAAGCTCAAGTTTCACAAATGGGACGACAAATTAATGAATTTCGCGAAGGCTAATATTTACCATCAGTTATATTTATTATAGAAAAAATAAACAATTACATTATAAAAAATACAATAAAAATTTAATAATAATAACTTACCTTCTCCAAGTGGACGTTAACCCATTTTCTAAATGTCTTTTCTTGCATCCCTTCTCTTTCGTCTAAAAAACGTATGTAATTAAGAATTAGTATTACTTATAGTGCAATATTATGTTCTTTTTTTACTTACCCCTGCCATTAGTGTTTTTTTAGGTTTTTTTTCTTTATGTGTTAATTTTTAGCTTATTATTGTTTACTCAAAGTTATTTGCACGCAGTTAGTTATTCAAACCTTTAGTTTTTCCGGAATTAAAATCCGCCAGTAAAGCAATTGTGACTTTATTGAAAATAATTATAAACAGAAGCAGGCCGCAAACAGAAATTAAAATTGAAACAAAATCAAATCTTTCAGTTTACATTGTTAAACGGTTATACAACTAGATGAAACTTGCAATTTTTTACTTAAAATTTAACCGGACATATACAACTTTTTAGCACAAACATTCAACTTAACTCAGTCACATTGATATTATCTAGCAGCGGTAATTTAATACCGTAGCACCATCATCGATAGGTATACAAAAATATAAAAATGAATATCATATGGACTGGTAAGGGGGGGGACGCGTGGGGGGGGCATTCAAAAGTTGGATGCAGTTTGGAGTCAAATTGTTTTTGGGGGTAACTTTTTGTCTTCGATTTTGACGATTTTTCTTTAAAACCTTACCACTGCGCCCAATAACCCACAATTTTTTTATAAAAATATTTCCAGTGGTTCAGGAGATATGACCCTTCAAAATTGCGTTCTTTTAACAATTTTGTGCTTGAATGATTGCTCAATGGGTATAAAAACTAAAGTTACAAAATATGCACTCAAAGAAAGTGGCTAGTTTCTACTTTAATTTGATACCTTGATTGTTAAGATTGGATCAGTGTTTCTCGAGATATTGCGTTTTCCGTACAAAAAAGCCGCGATATTTTCCTAAAAATACGAAGTGTAGGCAAAAAGGTTTGCCAAACTTAATCAAATCACTGCCGTCATTTAGTGTTTTTAACGAAAAAATCAATGATTTTTTGTACGGGAAACACAATATCACGATCTCGACAGTACCAATCTTAACAATCAAGGTATCAAATTAAAGTAGAAAGTAGCCGATTTCTTTGAGTGCATATTTTGTAAATTGAATAATTGTTCAAAGTACAGAATTTTCGAAAAAATCCATTTTTGGGGGGTCATATCTCCTGAACAGAACCAGTAGAGATATTTTGATGAAAAAAATTTTTGTGGGTTATTTGGGGCAGGGCAGGGATAAGGTTTTTACAAAAAATAATCAAAATCGAAGACAAAAAAATTGAATCCGCACCGCACCTTTAAGTCGGCATAGGTGGGCCGAAAGGGGAGGGGGGTTGGAAGTGAGAGGTTTATACTCATTCATAGTGTTTTTACTCCGTTACGCATACATACACTATGGAGTATATAACCCAGTTGGAAAAACCAATATTTCTGGGGCGGGGGGAGGTGTTTTGAATTTCATAGCTAGTTAAATAAGTTTTTTAGCCTAAAAAAAGGTATAGAAATACTCTTTATTTTATTAAAAAACGTGTTTTTGAAAGTAGAAATAAAATTATGTAACTTAGTTGGGAGGCGGAGAGGAGTAGGTGAATAGGGGTTGGAAAAGTTTATATTCTCCCAACCCACAAATTCTTGAAACTGCTGTAACCCCCTGTATAATTTGAGGTTACCTAAGACATTAGACATCCCCTCTTAAATTAGGGGGTCCACAGACACAACAAAAAATCTAAAAGTGGTGTGTTTTTGGAGGATAGGTACCCCCAGAAAAAATTCCCCAAAATTATTCTGGGTGTACCGCTCTCTAAATCCAGAAAGCTGACCTATGAAGGAGGAGTGGTTTGTTTTAGCTTCGATAGCGAGTGGGCGTTGGGCCAGACCGTGTTTTGAGCTTTAAGGATAAAGGAGCCTAGATTTTTTTCTAAAAAGGGGTTCCATAATTTCGGCGCTACACGGGTTGATTCTTATTTCTTCAAAACAATTATGGTTATACTCGATCTCTCCTCCTTTAAAAAATGAAAACTACAGACAACCTTTTTTTAACATGTGGAGGTACCCAGGAAGGAAACTCCCTTTTAAATTTAGAGCGACGGAAGAACAGGACACTCTTTCTAAAAATTTTTAGTATATATGTATACAGTGGCGTGCCCGGGGGGGTCGAGGGGCGGCCGCCCCCTCACCGAAATCCGGCCAAGCCGGATTTTTTTGGGGGTCGGGGGGCGGCCGCCCCCCCCCCCGAAATCGGCCAAGCCGGATTTTTTTGTAAGGGGGGACCCTTACGTTTTTTAAATTTTGGGAGAGAAAAATTTTTTTCTTTAATATTAATACAGAAACTTTCCTGATGCCTTCCAAAAGCATATTAATAGTCAAAAAACCAAAATTTTCCCGCTACGCGGGTAGTTTAAATTGACAATTTATCTTAGTTTTTTGATTTCAAATCGATTATCACGTTCAGTAGTTAAGGCATACATGTTTAATAAAACTGCTATAAACACTATTATCCTTTTATTAACGTTTAAACGCATGTTTTAAATGTACAGCATACATGGGCACGGGGGGAGGGGCTGGGGGGGGGGGTTAACCCCCCCCCCCCCCAATTCTGAGAAGTGGGGTTTAACCCCCTTCCCTAAAATTAGTGTTTTTAACCTATTTTTTCTTTCAAAAAAATTGCCTAAAAAAAAGTATGTCAGAAAAAAAGATATGGGGTGTTTTGCGTTGATTGCCCCCCCCCTAATTATTGGGGTTTAACCCCCCCCCCCCCACTACGGACCAACTTGCCCATGTATGATGTATAGGTATAAAAAAACCTTAAAATTTGTAATAAGTATCATCTGGAATTAAAATTTCTATTGTATTTTAGCACCTTAAATTAAAAATTTTCTCCGCCGGGGGGCATTCTGCCCCCGGACCCCCCTGACAAGACAAGGGGCTCTGCCCCTTGACCCCGCTGGGGGGATCTCGCCCCCCAGACCCCCATATCTGGGGGGGGGCTCGCGCCCCACCAGACCCCCCTTCAGGGTTAGTTTTTATCCCCCCAGACCCCCCCGGAAGAAATCCTGGGCACGCCACTGTATGTATATAATAGTGTTTTGGCCCATTAAGCAGTAACTTGCGTTTTCAATACTTAGTTTTTTGTTACTGAAGTTAAAGGAGCACTGTCACAAATCAAATTCCTATAACGCCCGAACCGGACTGCTCCTTTAATACTGAACCGATTTACCTGAAATTTAAAAATGTTGTAGCCTTGTAGTGGAACACTCTAAATACCAAAGTTGAGTTAGGTAGGTTTGGTATTAAAGGAGCAGTCCGGTTCGGGCGTTATAGGAATTTGATTTGTGACAGTGCTCCTTTAAATATATATCTGCTCTGCACTAAAATCGAAACATTTTTTACACAATTGTGCTGAATAACATAAAAAGGTATACACAATCCCAAATGTCGCGTTTTAAATTCTTTATTGTTGGCTCTGAGCTGTGGCAAAAACTATAAAGTGGTTGAAGCAAAAAGAAAGGAAGAAATATTTTTAAAATTCTACACTGACAAAAATCACAACTATTTTTAAAACAATTGTTTTATGAAGCGTTAGTGATCGCACGAAACTTCATATCTTTTTCGCTGAGATGAAATTAAAAATGAACTATATAATTGTTTATAAAAGAGGAGTGCTTATACGAAAAACGACAAATATCAACAAAACTATAAAAGAACCCTTAAAAGTTTGTCCGGTAAATTATCAGGAAAAGAAATATATATATATTTTTTGATTTTAAGTCACACTAATCATACATCAAAAAATTATATATTTTTCGCGGCAATTATTTACATTGCCAGGGATTCAAATTTTTTTATTAAATTTTTTAACTGAAAAGTCACAAAAGTGTTTTATGTACTTCAATTATTTTTTTATGAAAATACAAATGTTTGCAAAATCTTTGGAAATTAGCATAATTGGTGTTAGGATTTCCTATATTAAAAGCATATTTTTCTAATTTTGATAATAATACCTTCGGAGAAGAATAGGAGCTCATTTTTTGAATCTATTATGTGTTTATCGCCTTCTTCAGATGAATGCTCAAAAATTTTTTCCATACGACGCAATTTTTTACCAGAAGCAGGATTTATTTCTTGCATTAACTTCATTTCATATTGATAATCAACACCTAACGATTCTTTAAGATTATAATCGGTTTCATTTTGTTGATTCTCTACTTTTAATAAGCTGGTTACATCACAAGCATATTTTTGGTTGTTATTTTTAGCAGTATTGTCTTTTTTTATCGGAACTTGAAGGGTTTCAGCATATTCTTTAATTTTATCAGAATCATCTTCATTCAAACCTAATCCGTTAGCATTGTTCTCTTCTGACTCATTGCGAAATTCTATTAAAACAGTGGTTTCATTATCAACGGCTTCTGTTTTATCTACAGAATGTTTGATATTTTCCGCACATTTATTGTGATCAGTCGATAAAATACCAGATTGATCAGTTATTTCTTTTGTATCTACGGGAGAAACTGTCATTGTGGAACTCGTTAATTTAATAATAGATTCTTCTATGCACAAAGTTGCTGAACCATCTTCTCTGCTATTAACATTATCAACCTGTCGTGAAGTTTGATTTGGCGTAAAATCATCATTGGCCGTTTGCTTGGCGTCTTCGTAAATAATTTTCATTTCTCTCTGTCTAATATCTCCAGTTGCTGTCTCTTCGGCAAATGCGGAGTCTTTTAAAGTGTCGGAGGGATTTTCAGCCGATTTCTCGATTTTCTCAAGTGTCACGGCTGTCCCCGCATTATTGTCTTTTGAGTTTTTTACCGGTGCTTCCGGAGGTGGTATGCGGCGGCTTTTTTCTACCAGCCGATCATTAACCGTCTTTTTCACACCCTCGGCGCCACGGCCAACCTCGAGTGGCCGTTTTGTTGACATTTCCGTTTTCTTCAGCCAGCAGACGAGAAAGAACGCGGCGATTAGCACTAGGACAATGATGAACCAGTCCATTTTATTCCATGTCCATGTCGCAGAAGCGTACCACACCTTTCATTGTGTGAAATCT
>JASAMX010030991.1:0-17218 GCA_030248175.1 Microlaimidae sp. YZB2_3 | reverse complement strand
CAACAAAAAAAAGGAAAAAAATGTGCTTTTACCCATCCCACACAATTTAAACATAAATAGAAGTAGCAAACCACTTTCAAAAATGGAATTTATTACTGACAGCGATCATTTTATTGAAACTTTAGGATAATTTTTCATTGTTTTTTTTAATTTTGAACATGACTCAAAAAGGGGCCATAAAAGGGGCTATTTTTAGGAAAAGGGGCTAAAGGCTAAAAAAAGGGCTATTTCCAAATTTTGGGGCTATCGGCCTAAAAAAGGGGCTAAAAATAGCTCCGAAAGGGGCTAACCTGGCAACCGTGCCTTTGGTCGGTGGGTTTGGTGGGTCTGTGCGCTAATGTGGATTGAGTTAATGAAAGTTAGATTTTCAGTCTCTTGCGAAAGAAATGAGGCGGGACAAAAGAAGATCCTAAAAGTGAACTACAAACGAAAATTAATTCAACGAACGAAAATTAATTGGTCCCACAACGAAAATTAATTGCATGAAATGCAAATTAAATTTACGAAGCAAAATTAATTGGTCTCAAAACGAAAATTAATATCATGAAAAAAATTAATTTTGCAAGTAAATATCAATTGGTTTGGAAAAAAAATTAAATAAAAAAAGAAAAAAATAATTATTGAACAAAATAATTAAATAATGAAGAAAAAAATTAATTGTTAACGAATAAAAATACTAAACAGACGCCATAGTCATGCGAATGTTTTACGGTTTTAACCGAGAAAAAGGCATGCACGGGAAAGGGTTAAACCCTGGTAGAATTTTGGTTACCAAAAAATTATGATCATATATACAATATAGAGTATTAATATTTTAAAAGCGTTATAAAATTTTAAAAGCGTTAACTGTGGCACATATTTGCTTTATGACTGCTGTGTTTACGGCGTGCCAAAGCTTAGTGAATCATCGAGTTAAAATGCCCTTACTTGCACAATTCTCTCTTCCAATATTAAGCCGTGAATGTTTAGGATACGAAAATGTGTAATTTTTCTTTTGTTATTTTATTTCGAAATTATTTTAAAAGTTTCTCTTTAAGCATAATATAACGCTCAAATTAGCTTTGCTTGAGATTTCCTTATGTAATTTTTGAAAGAGTACTGAAATCGCATATTTTAATAAAAGTTTATGTTGTTCTGGGAAAATAAAAAAATTGCTTGGATTTTTAGACAGCTTGAACGAAGTATGAATTTTTTTTTCACAGCGCAGTTGCAAAAAATCTTGGATCAGTGACAATTTTTATTGGCTCACGCTCACAGTAGTGATGTTATCATACCATTCAATATCATGCTTCGTAATTTCAATTATTTAAAACGAAAGATCTCCGGAGCTCCGCCCTTTTAACTCAGTAATTTCAAGCTTGTTTACGGTTGAAAGTTTTTTAATTATTCTATTTGCATTTTAGGGCTTTTTTATTGTATTGATAAGTTACAAAGTTTACAAAAATTATCTCTAATTATCTTAACTTTTTTATTATGGACCTACCTAGCATTAAGAAAATTTGGGTCTGCGGTCCCGCCGCGAAATCAGAATTCGTTATGAAACCAATGATTTTTACCAAATTTTTTCGAAAACCGGAAATTAAACAACTATATTAAAACAATTTCGAGTATTTTTTTTAACTTTTGACTATTATTTAGAGCTATACTAAGCGTAACTAAGATTTCTCATATGTAAATTTTTTTAATTAATCAGAAAAAACATTTTGTGATGCTTAACTAAATACAAAAAGACAACTAATATTTTTTAAGAAGATGTTTTATAGTATTTCCAGTTTCAAAAATAAAACAAAAAAATGCATTCAATTTGAGAGGAACTTTGTTTCGTGGTGGGACCGCCGACCCAATTTTTGTTATGCTAGGTAGGTCCATTATTCGCAATATGAGTACAAGAATAAAGTGGAACTCTAGACCCAGTCCACTTAACGCGATTTCCGCCCTTTACGTGAGCAAATTGAAGCTTCGGCTTGAAGTTCTTATAATTATTTTATTATTGTATTTAGGACTTTTTTGTTTTTAATAAGTTTTGGAAAAAAAAACTTAGTTCGCAAAATAATTTTTACAAAATAGTTTGTGGCATTATTGTTAATTTTTAATGAAATTAGTCAAAAAAATTTAAAAAAATAGGGCGGAGCTCTGTTGCATTATTTTCTAAAATTTTCTAAAAATTTTAGTAAATTTTTTCTGTATGCATTTTTTAAACAATTTTCATTTCTTAAATTACCTTAGAGTTTAACTTAAAATAAACTTAATAATATATATTTGTTCATGAGAAAAAACTATAGTCAAAATACAAGGCATATACTTGTTTGTGCCAGAGTAAATACAAGATTACGTTTATTTATTGCGGGAAAAATACAAAAAATAATGAAAGTATAAAACAACACTTCCACTTTTTATGGTTTTTTAATTTTTAATCTTAATATTTTTCCTTTAGTTGTTTACTACAAATTAACTACATTAATTTACTTTAATAAATTATTTAAAAACTTTCGTAGCATAATCCTGGGCTGTCAGCCATTTTTCACTTGTTTTAAAGTCATCTGCTGAAGAAATAACTATAGGTTTTTTTGCCGTTTCTGAATTAACGCGTTGATTTTTTTGCTTATAACTTTTACTACTTTAAACATTAAAAATTTTTATACGTAATTTTAAAGTTTTACATGCAATACAAAATTTTTTTTTAAAAATTAAACTATTCATAGAGATAACTAAAAAAATCTACTCTGCTTAAATTATACCTTTAATCGACGTTTTACGCGTAAACTGATTTTTTATAACTTTTTTCCAAAAATATATAATATTATAATTATTATGTTTTTGCTTGTACTAACAAAGATAAACCAGAAATAAATGTTTTATCGTAATCAAAACAATCAGGCGTTAGTACTTCTGTTTTACAAATTTTAAATAATTTTTTTCATTATTAAAAATATCTTTATACTGGTTAAGTCAATTTAAATTATTTACTCTAAGACCGTGTCTCTGCTATTTGGAAACTTTTTCCGACCGTCTAGCTTAAAGTTAATAATGTTTTCTTATGAGAAAGGATTTTATAAAACGCTGAAACGCGGTAAAATTAAAGCCCGCTGAAACATTAAAAAATGGGTAACAGGCTTGCCCTCACACCTCGCGTCTCGTTTTGGATGGCGGTTAAACTAGTAAACACAGGAAAACCGGAATGTATTTCGCGATTATTATGCTGGAAGACTGCATATAATGTGACTTTATTTGTAACCTCTCCTTCTTAACTTATTATTTACTAAATTTTTTATTTATTTTATTTATGTGTTAATTTCGTTTGAAACATTTTGTTTTGAGAGGTTCTTTGGTCGATTTAAGGCTGGTTCATACTTATGTAGAAACGTCCTTTGAACAAAGTCCAAAGGAAAACACAGCGTATAAACGTTCTTTGGACTTTGTCCAACGGACGTTTTTACATAAGTATGAACCAGCCTTTAGAGGATTTTAACATAAAAAATTAGTATTAGTTACAAAAGAATACATTTGACGATAATTACTTATCTAAAACTGAAATTGCCCGCGTAGAATTTAACATTATGTATCACCCTTGCTTATTAATATTTATTCATTATTTATTTGTTTTAAACATAAGTAAATTTTTAAAAGATTTATTTTGGGAAGTTCTTTACTTAGATTTAAAGCGTTTTAATACAAAGACAAAAGCAAATATCGTTCCATATTCAAATGATTTTTCTACTGAATATCGTGCTCCGGGCTCAAGTCAATTCACGTTAAAGGAATTCCAAATCTCTAGATTTCTGTTCTTAACTGATTAAACTTAAGAGTATATACCCTCAGAATACGTTTAAAGTTATTTTACCCATTATATTGTAAAACAGGTTTTGAGAAAATTTTAAATAAAAAAATGCGTTGTGAATTTTTTTTAAAATTTAAATATCTAAGGCCACGGAATGATTCATTTAAAGATATTATACTTAGCTATAGATTGGATTATTTATTTATTTATTTATTAATATTCACATAATGCAGGTGTAATGAAGGTTACGCAATATAACCACATACCTCTTTGGAGTTATGTAATATTAACTTTATGGGCCGGTTCATACCGGAATGGCAGCTGATAGGTGACGCACAGCGCACACAGTTTACACCGCAGCAACAATGAGAGTGTAATCATGTAAACGCGCGAGTTCACTATCAGCTATCCACTGCCACTCCGGTGTGAACCGGTTTTTTGGGTTTATGTTAAACGGTACTCCCAATTAATTATATTTAGCAAACCCATAAATTTTACCTCAAATACTCTCAAATACTAAAAACAAACTAAAATAAAAGTTAAAACGTTAAAAAAATTAAGTTAATTTTTAAAAAATTAAAAATTTAAAAAAATTTAAAAAGTTAAAATAAAAAACTTTTTAGTTTCTGAATGAATTAGCAAAAAATAAGGTGAAGCTTCACTTCGTTAGCTCCAAAGCACAGTTCAAAGACTATGTTTTAATTGATAAAGCTCTCGTATTACGATAATTTACATAACTTGCATACGGTGTCTTAAAATTTGCATATGAACATTTGGTCACCCTTAGATAATATTTATTTTAATAGCCTAAATTATAAAATTAATTATTTTTAATACTGTTAATTTTTTCTGTTTGATCGTTCCATATGATGTTCAGTTTAGTCATATCTATTTTATATATTTTTGCTATTGTTCAGTTAAAAAATATGAATTACGTATTATGTTCAGCTTAGTCGTTTTTGTGCGGTTTTTCAATAAGAAATCAAGGTTTTTAACAGTTGCGAGTTTACTTTTTAAACCTCAATTTTACTTACGTAACATTGGTCAATTAAAGCATTTGATTTATCAAAACATTAACAATAAACAGTTTTTTCGAGAGTATTTAGATGAAAAAAACAAGCTCTGTATTCCGCATTTAGTTTTACATTTATGATTACGAGGGTTCATGTTTTTTAATTACGTTTTTAATTAATTATGTTTTTTTAGATTCAAAGCTTTAGTTGTTACCATGCTTTTTTAATTACAAGTTTAATTAGTTATGTATGTTTAGATTCAAAGTTTTAGTTGTTACCATAAATTAATTTATAATTTCAAAATTATTGCACTGAGTTTGGTTAATGATCTATAACTTTAAAATTTGGTTTTTTTGGTGTTGTGTTCGGTTTTTTGGGTTTTTTTGTCGATTTTTGGTTTTGTTTTATTTTAGATATTGTAACAATTATTATTATTACATTGTACATGTATATTTATTATCTTACTTAAGAAACTGTGCCACCTTTTTCAACGTTCCTAACACTTTTTTTATACACTATATTAATTTGGGAAACTTCCTTTATTTACGCACAAAAAATTTACAATTTTCGTACGTATTTCTTTTCAAACTTGAAAATGTTTTAAAAGCCTTTATCGAGTAGCTTTTTGTTTAGTTTTTTAACTTAAAAAAATTTCAGTGGAATATTAAATTTTGACATTTAACTACACATTATCAAGAATCATTATTGAAATATTAAAATGAAATTGTGTTTAAAAAAACTAGATCACAAATTTTTGACAGTATATCAACGGAAGTTTCGCCTTTATTTTTTGGTTTAATTTTAAAATGATAAATGAATATTTATTTTACTACAACGTTTAGCGTTATTTATTACTAAAGTTGAATTCTTTCAGATTGAAATTAGGGGGTACCACTCACCGTCAAGAAAAAATAAAAGATAAACACGCAAACCAAGAAAAATAAAAAAAATAAGTTATCAGTGGTAGTATAACCGTAAATTATTAATTTGCGTCATGTGTTCCTTCGCACGTAATATTTTTAAAGAGTGAGTGGTTACTTGAGCACCCAAACAATTTTCACCCTGATGGAATTTATCTTTAACAATTTAATACAAAAAACTAAACAAAAACATACTTATTTTATTTTTTTATTTTAAAATATTGTTTTAAAAATGGACTGTTTTGAAAAATAGCAATTTAAAAAAAATCGGTACCATAATAATTATGTTTACGGAATCCTTTTATCTTCAAATAATTATGTTTGTTTATTAATTAACAGCATGCCATATATATATATATAACAGCACATTCTTCCCATGTTATTCCTACTTCAGGCTTTCAAAACCCGGGACATACTTGGTGCAAAGTTTCCTAACAAAAAGTTTAATTTCTAGAAGCGTTTTTTTAATTTTAAAAACTTTTTATGAACAATCACGACGGTTAATTCAATGTACACACAGGTCTCGAGAAGAATTAAATGTAATTGGTATATGACGTTGGTGAACTAAAAAAAATTAGCATAAAAAGTTTAGAAAACCAACTATTTTGCTCTTTTTTTCAACATTTTTCTAAAACAAGCGGTTTAAATTTTTTTACTCGTGTTATTTAGTTACCTACCGTTATATACGAATTATTTTCGTTTTTTCCCGAGATTTTTGTGTACATTGAATTAATCGTCGTGATTGTTCATACTTTTTCATTAGGTCGAAATGCCCTAATGCAGGAGAAAAACGCCCTTAAAACTGACACAATCGGAGTTTTTGATTTTGTCGTTGGTGGAACACTTCTGACTAGGTATAAACCCGACCTAACTGCACACTGATCTAAACTTCACCAGAGGTGTAAGGGCTGGTTCATACTTATGATAAAACGTCCTTTGGACAAAGTCCAAAGGGCAAAATCCAAAGGGAAAAGTCCAAAGGGAAAAGTCCAAAGGACAAAATCCAAAGGACAATGTATTCATACTTTTGTCCTTTGGACTTTTCCTTTTGAATTTTGTCCTTTGAACTTTGTCCAAAGGACGTTTTGTCATAAGTATGAACCAGCCCTTAGTGCACCTATTTATTGCAGCCTCTTTATTGCAGCCTCTTTATTGCAGCCTCCTTATAGTGAACCAGCCCTAAGTGGGCGGCTGAAAAATTTGCGGCCGGCGCGGCCCGCGGTCTCAATTTTTCATTTTTTTTAATAATATTTTATTCTTAAAAAGTATATACCAGCCGGCCTGCGAGCCCTAATAATGTCGGACCGACCCGCCATATGTAGGAAAAGCTAAAAATTACAAGTCTGCCTTATTTTCCCCGGCCCGGCCCGCGGATCGCGTCACAAATGACTCTGAACTCCGTTAAATCAGCTTGAATATAGCGTTTTTGAAGCATACATGGGCACGGGGGGTGTTGGGGGGTTAATCCCCCAAATCAACTTTTAAGAAGGGGGGTTTTACCCCCCACTCAGAAATGGGGGGAAGAAAAGGTTAACCCCCCCATTTCGAAAAAATGAAGAAAAAAATGTCTTTAAAATGACTTCTAGCTGCCTTCAAACTTAAGTTTTGAGGTCAAAATGAATTTTTTAAGCAATAAAAAGCTCAAAAAGGCACTAAAAAGGGCTTTTTGACCTAAAATTAGCGTTTTTTACCTATTTTTCCTTCAAAATCGAAGTAGATATGGGTAAAATGCACTCCAGAAAAAAACGCTATGGGTATTTTGCGTTTCTCGGGTTTTAACCCCTCCTAATTTGGGGTGTAACCCCCTCCCACTCCGGACCAACTTGCCCATGTATGTTTTGAAGCGAAATGGTTTTTTTTAATCCCATACCAAATCTTTCTCGTTTATCTCGTAAAAAAATTGTGTCTTTTAGATCTAATAGTGGGCTGTAATTGCTTTAATCGAGTTTTGCACCGACTAAAACAGACGAAACGCTTACGTGTGTAAGATATTTTATGGGCGGAAAATTTAATTTATGCAAAAATGCGCTATTTGTGCAAAGAGTTTATTTACTTTTCAATTAGCTTATTCTTTGTTTAGAATTATAATATATTTTTCTATGTGGAAAAATTGCGCCTAATAAATAAAATATGGTAATATATACCGTTATATTCATAATCTACCATCACGTTTGTTTTTTACGCTCAGCGCCAAATACCAAATAGAATTAAATCAAGAAAAACAACTTATGGCTGGTAAGCTTATGATAGTTTTTTTTGGATATTGTAAAAGTGGGGTAATAAAGAATTTAGTATTTGGAGTTTTTATTTTTTTATTTAAACATTATTTCACCTGCTTTTAGTCAAAACTTAAAAAAATCATTGTTAATATAAGATTAACTATTATTATCAAAAATATATAATATACCGATCAATGTGCAACTCCTATATAAAAAAATACGGAAAAGTAGCCGTTATAATGAGCCTCTCCATTTAAATGGCACCCTCCATTATAATGGCATAGTAGTCATTTTAATTCGGCGAATTAAAATGGAGAAGAAGCCATTATAATAGCCATTTATTGATTTAATTTCACTTCATATATACTCACAAATGTAATACTGTCCGGGCCGCACGAGTTTTTTCGTGTTGGTTTAATTCTGTCCAACACGGTAAAACTCATGCGGCCCGGACAGTATTACATTTGTGAGTATATATGAAGTGAAATTAAATCAATAAATGGCTATTATAATGGCTTCCTCTCCATTTTAACTCGCCGAATTAAAATGACTACTATGCCATTATAATGGAGGGTGCCATTTAAATAGAGAGGCTCATTATAATGGCTTACTTTCACTTACTTTTTTATATAGGAGTTGCACATTTTTCGGTATATTATATATTTTTGTTATTATTATATTAGTGTAAAGTGAATTATTTCAACTTGTTTCCGGCCAGAGGTCCCCACGCGCAGAAGAGATCATGCGTACTGTAAGGACTTGCAAAATTGCAAAATCAGTTCAAATTTTACAACCTCAAGTAAAGTTGGAAGCGTGCCCGTAAATGATTTCTGCCACCATTACGCTGATTAGTCAATTTAGAGGACGAAAAACAATTCTAAGAGATTATTGGATTATACAAAAAGGCGAGAATCGCAACTACGACTGTTTTACCTATAAAACGATTTATGTTCATAACGAGACTGATAGCGCCTTGAAAATAAATGTTTTGATCAGAGTAAGTATGCAACACAAACTTTAAAAGTTGTCGATCTAAAGCTAAAGTCTTCCAGGTTGAAATTAGAAGCGTAACCGCTCTCCACCAGGAAGAAAAAAACAATAAACTTGCGAGCGACAAAAATTTAAAAAGAAGTTTTCAGCGGTTACATATGTAACCAATTATTATTTAGTTGCCTCATGTGTTTCTCTGCACGTGATATTTTCTCAAAAAACGAGTGGTTACTTTACCACTCATCTATTTTCAGCCTGTTAGAATTTATTTTTAGTTAGAATAATAAAATTTTGGACAGGTGTATCACTGTGAAATAAAAATTCTTCCTATTTAATTTTATTTATTTTAAAAAATCTAAGTACAGTATATTAAAACAACTAAACTAATGGCAAGCATTTTTAATATTTTAGACTGTTTTTGTATTTTTAGCATGCTATTTTTTGTGTAGCCTGTATTTCTTCTGCATGCAAATTTTTTATACAAGTCGAGTCAAAAATTTTTTTTGTGTAGGGTAGTGCATTTAATTTCGGCACTTATTCGTTTTTCCAATGTAACTTTTCACTGTATGGCCTGATTTTCATGTTTGATAGCTCATTTTGAAGATTTCACGATACTACGTTGCGTAATAAAGGTCTATTCATACTTATGACAAAACGTCCTTTGGACAAAGTCCAAAGGGAAAAGTCCAAAGGACAACGTATTCATACTTCTTTTGTCCTTTGGACTTTTTCCTTTGGATTTTGTCCAAAGGACAAAGTCCAAAGGACTTTTCCCTTTGGATTTTGTCCTTTGGACTTTGTCCAAAGGACAAATTCTGAGTAGCGTTCATACTTCGTCCAAAGGACAAAGTCCAAAGGACGTTTTGGCTTGTCCAAAGGACGTTTTGGTTTGTCCTTTGGACTTTGTCCAAAGGACGTTTTGTCATAAGTATGAATAGACCTTAAAAGTTTCACTGTACGAAAGTTGTTTTTTTACTTAATTAAATCAGTTTTTAAAAAAAACGGAAAATTGCCGAAATTAAATGTATGCATTTATTTTCGGCACTTTACAAACAATCGATTGTTTCTCAGTCAAAAAATCATCATTTTAAAAAATTTAAAAGCCTATCATTATCTCCAGACAGTTTTCTTTGATTTAAGCTTCTACTTGTTGTTCAACGTGTAACTGGCAAAAAGTTACAGCTAAAATGCTAAATGGTATCAAAATGAGGAAAATTTGGGGAAAAAAGTGCATTTAATTTCGGCACTTTTTAAAAGAACCCCCTTAATCGAGTTTAAGTGCAATGCTATGACCCCTACACATTTCAACGTTGTCTTTTAACAATTTACTACTACAATTTAACACCCGTTAAATGCACTTTTAACACCCGTTTAACACTTAATTCAGCCCGTTTTTACCTACAGCAATATGTGTGCCGAAATTACACGATTTTATTTTATAACGATTGCTCACCACAGAAGCAACATAGAACCACGGGGACTAAAAATTCTGAAAATAGACTAAATTTTACCAGGACAGTTTAATTTTTAAACCAATTTATTGCGTAATCATGAAATGCCCATGTTCTAAAAACGAGTAAGAATTTTATTTCTTATAAATCACACAATTTCACATGAAAATATCACAACATAACAAATAAATAGCTCACGACTGTCATCTACATATAATTAGCTCTCATTTGAGCTATCAAACGTCGTATTCCGTCCAGAATTAACAAAGATATAGTCCAAAATCAAAAATGCCCAATTGGGAAAAGTGCCGAAATTAAATGTACTACCCTACCTATATGACTTTTTATATTAATTTTCAAGCGTATTATTATTTTTATTGTTCTACAATTTTACAAAAATAATTTACAATTTTTTAGTGCTCTACAATTTTACAAAAACAGTTTAAAATTTTACATTTTTTAGTGTTCTACAATTTTACAATTTTATAAAAGGAATTTATTTCTAATGATTGTTTTTTGCGGCGCTGGAAAATGGACCCAAATTCAGTTTTGCTAAATAGATCTACCCCGGGTTTTTTATATTATAGGCAAATAAAATCTAGCTGACTGCGAAAATTGCAGTATTGAATCGGCTATTTAACAACAAAGCCATTCAAAATTTTTAACGAAATCCGTTTAATAATAAAGATCAAAACCCGTATTTTAATAATTATTTATCAATTTACTTAATTTAAAACCCAAATGCAAATTTTTAAAGGGTTAAAGATGGTTAATTCTAGTATATTTTGTAAAAAGGTGGAATTAAAAAAAAATTCTGCGTTCTTATTTGTTTTTTTTTAAAAAAAACGTCATTACCGCACAATTTTAATTGGTCCCTTCATGTCTGCATTCTAATTTTCAGCGTCAGCCAGATATAATTCAACCATAAGTTCTAATTGATAGCTTAAATCGTAAAATTCAATTTGATTAATTTAAAAGACAACGCTTTTGAATCAGATGAGTTTTTATTTAAACCTACTTTTGGGCGCTATACTCTCTAAAACATCTTTCTGGTTTTGACTTTGCGAATTGCATGCTCTAACAGTAAAAATCTCGTACATCGTCAAAAAAAAAACGGTTTTTTACTGGCATACCAGTAAGAAAATACTGGTTGCGTCAGTAACCAGTAAAAAAAAATTGCTGATTTCACCGGTAACCAGTAACTTAAAGAGTGTTACAGTTACTAGTTACCGGTGAAACCAGCAATTTTTTTACTGGTTACTGACGCAACCAGTATTTTCTTACTGGTATGCCAGTAAAAAACCGTTTTGGTTGACGATGTACGAGATTTTTACTGTTAGAGCATGCAATTCGCAAAGTCAAAACCAGTTAGATGTTTTAGAGAGTAGTATTAAAAGTATCAAATTGATATAAAAAACCAACAATAAATTGTTTTGCTTTTGTTGCATGAACATAACTGGCATAAAAAAAATTTAATGACTAAAATTAAAAGTTCGACCCATTAAATTTTAACCAAAAAACGAAAGTTCGTTAAATAATTTTTACCCAATTTTTTCCAATACTGGAGATTTAACAACTATATTGAACAATTTCATGGGTTTTTTGTATTTAAATTTGTTGGGTTAGTCAAAAGAAATAACTTTTTTTAATGTTTTAACTTAATGCATGAGCAGATAAAATGTTTAAAATAAACGTTTATTTGTAAAAGTTCCAGTTTCTAAAACGCTACAATGAAATGCAGGTACAGTAATATGAGAGGCTTTTTGTTTTTGTGGCGGGGTCACGGACCCAAATTTTGTTATATATTAGGTAGGTTCACAGATGTTTCTCAAGGTATTTATTTCTTCTTTTTTTTTGTTTAACAACACTTTATTTGGCACTGAAAATTACATTATGCATAATATCTTCGGAAAGACTATCTTTAGAAACGTTTTTAAATTTATTTCCTCTGATTTATTTATTTTTTTATTAAAACGTTATATAGTTTTGTTTTTTACCGATTTTGCCACATATTGTTGTAGTAATTCGTTTTTGTAAAAAATAAACAAATAGGTAATAAAAAATAAAGCTTTTTTTCATATTCTACCTCTTTTGATAAAAAAAAATCTTAAAAATGCAATAAAAGCTGCTCGATGACCTGAAATTAAAACTTTTAAAAATAAATAAGATGGAAATTTATTTAGCGGAAAGAAATGTGTGGTAAATGTTGTTTTATTTTAAACCCCAGTTTATTTATTATCTTATGTGTTTTTAAATTTGATTGATTTTACAAGTTTTAAAATTTAAATTTGATTTAAATTTAACTGTGATTTTCATTATTCAGTTTATTTATGTGATTTTGATTTTTCTGCCATAATTTAGAGCTTATTTAGTGTTAATAGAATAAGTCACAGTAACGTATATCGTCGTTTTCTACGGCACAATGAGTCACAGTTCGTATAAAATATTTGTGCCTGTGACTTATTTTAAATTTCTAACAGTACCTTACTTACTACGAAATTAGTCACAGTTATGTGTATTTTATAATGACAGTGGTTCATTTTGCCGTATACATAGTAACGACGATATTTTATATTAATTTTGACCCATTTTTCTGTAGTAATAAGGGAGGTGGGGGTGGCTATGAAATTTTTGTAATTTTAAACTCGTCGATTGTAGATAAGAAATTTAGTTTTTTTGATGTCGCAAAAGCTTAATAGTATTTCACGTTAAAAATTGTGTTTGTAATACATTGTTTGAACATAAAATTATACGTTGTTTGCTTTTTTGGGCTTATTCAGAGTAAAATAAACAGTATTTCCTTGTTCAACACTTTTATTTTGTTTGTTTCTTTTATTCCGTATGGGTTTATTTTTTGTAAAAGATTAACTTAGGGTGACATGTTTTTATTAAACTGAATTTTAAAAAAGCGTGTTTTTAACTAAAATTGATCTTTATACACACTCGATTACCCTTATTTTAAAATACTAGCTTTAATTAACCATGTTTTCTTTTGATTTGATGCTAAAAATTTAACAATTGCGCATTTTTTATGACAAGCAAAACTTCCAAGCTCTGAGGACCCAATTTTTATGCTAATATTTTTTTTGGAATCCTATGCTTAAAATACTTTTTAAATGTTCATTTAAAAGCAATAACATTTTTTTGGATACTTTGTAGCTTTAAGATTTATTCACCAACCTATTTATAATTTAAAATTGGCTAACCTCGTAAAATTGTACGGGAGACATAAGAAAACCAATTAAACCTTAGCGGTTATGACCATAGAAAAACAAATGGAACGTAAATTTATCCCACTTTTTTGTTAAAAAAATTAAATTTCTATTGAAATAAATTGATTTCAAAAATTATTTTTACGTCAGTTAATAATAATATTGTTTTTGCTCAAGATTTTAAAATGCTTTATTGTTATATGTTAACAATTTATTAAGATCAGCTTGATAGGTGTAATTTGCCTATTAGCTTATCGACCTTTGAAAGAATTTTCAACAGAGACTCGTGGTGTGTTTGTAAAAAAGAACCTTGATTCATAATAAAAGCGTAAGCAAATAGGTATGCAAAAGAATCAATTTGCTAATAAATGGATGAGTAAGGAATACACGGTGTGAATTAGGAACATTTTGTTTTTTGATTCTTTTCTTCCTTATACTGTGTTAATCACACATTTTTGTCATTCATTAAGAAATGGTTTAAAAAAATAAAATTATTAATTTTTGATTTTTCCCAGAGCCCTTAGCTCTAAAAATCCTGCTTTCGGAATTTTAAAACACACACAGAGCTTTGGAGACTCGTCTTATTTTTCTATAATATATCTTTTAATTATCTCCAGTTTATGACCCTCGGAAAATTGTAAGGGGAACATAATTGAGAGAGCCTATAAAGGCTGGTTCATACTTATGTAAAAACGTCCTTTGGACAAAGTCCAAAGGACGAATACAGCGTACAAACGTATGTAAAAACGTCCTTTGGACTTTGTCCAAAGGACGTTTTTACATAAGTATGAACCAGCCTTTAAAAGTATGAAATTATAACGTTTAAAAAACGAATCGTATGGCTAGAAATTAGCTCCAGATCTTCCTCTACCCTAAATGGCCTGATCTCCGGAGCCTTTTTCATCAGAATTTTGGTGGTAAAAACGTTACTCGCAAACACAATTTTTGCTTTGTCTAGTATAATATTTTATATAACAATTTTTGGGATATTTTTTTATAGTTTATGACGTTTAATATATAAGAAACGAACAAAAAAGTGGCAGTTATATCAAAAATATATAACATAATAATATATTTTTTGTTATATGGCTCGTGTAGTGTGCTTTATTTAAAAAAAATGTGGCGCAATCCCCACCGAAACTCCTGGGCTTTTGTCAAAAAAACCCTACATAAAAGTTTGTTTCAAATTTATCACGTTATTTTTTTGTTCTGCCTTATGTATTATTATACATACGGTTGCTTTTTTTTTCAATTTGTTATCTCATAATTTTTTTACCAAAAAATATAAAGCTACGCTGAAAAAACTAGAATATTTATAATATATTATGGTTTTTGGAGAAACATTTATTCGAAACAGTCTAAATTCCTTCTAAATTACATTTAAAGTGTGTATTCATTCATGCAAATTATTGCAGCGTTTAACTTAAACGATTTGCCTTTTGTTTTTGTCTCAATCCACAGAGTATTATTACATTTTTCAACTCGATAACAGTAAAAATCTTATTGAATAGGTAAAATAGTATTTCGTTTCCTGCTTTTCAATTTTTAACTAATAGAATTTTTCTCAAATATGTACATGCAAAATACCTTCGCAACAAACATCCTACAAAGTTCGGCCAATAAGAATTTAGGACTACCATAGTTCGGCCAATAAAAATCCAGTACTACCACTCAATGCACGATGGTGCATTTAAACCCTCCCATTTAAAGGGAATTTGTTTAGTGTTAAAGATCTTCCTTCACATAGTTATGACATTATAAAATAACTTTTAGCCAATTAGCGCTTATGAAGATAATTGATCTCCAATGAACTTAGAGATGTCCAATTTTTAGCTCCTCCCACAACCATTCCCACAGAGCAAAACATTATGACGTGATCACAAATACTATATGAGATTTTGAAGGTCCTCAAAATTCTTCCGTGTAGAATCACTTTCAGCCAATGAACACTGAGCAAAAAATGTTTTTAGCGTGTTCTAGGTGGAGTCCGAATTCCACGCCACCGTTTTTTTATCCTTTCGTTTTGGTTTCTATACATAGCAAAATGCTTATCCGGATATCGCTATTTTTAATCGAAATTTAAGGGTCCTTATAAATCGACGTGATGTGATTTTCTTTTTTTCCCTAATAGCCAAATGAATCACTAAAATCACGATAGTCAAAACCCCCCTTTTTAAAGGAAATTGTTCAGCGTTAAAGATCTTCACAGAGTTATGACCAAAAATATATAATAAAGGAAAATGAAACATTTAGAACAAACTGCTTGTAAAAAACGGTCCCATTTAAATGGAAGCTTTGGATTTGGGTCCCATTTAAATGGGATCCCATTTAAATGGGACCTAATTAAATGGGATCCCATTTAAATGGGACCTATTTATATGGGATCCCATTTAAATGGGATCCCATTTAAATGAGTCCCATTTAAATGGGACATATTTAAATGGAATCCCATTTAAATGAGATCCCATTTAATTGAGACCAAAATCGTAAAGTCCCATTTAAATGGGACCAGGTCCCATTTAAATGGGACCTTTTTTTACAAGCAGTTTGTTCTAAGTGTCTCATTTTTCCTTTATTATATATTTTTGTTATGACCTTATACAATCATTTTTAGCCAAGTAGGGCTTGGGAAAAAATGGAGATCTTTTATCCATTGAATGTCCAATTTTTTCCCAAGCGCTAATTGGCTAAAAGTGATTCTAACAGCTTCTCCCCCAACCATTCTCGCAGAGCAAAACATATATGACGTGATTACGAATACTATATGACATTTTGTGAGTCCTTAAAATCCTGAAGTGATTCTGCAAATACATTTTCTGTCCCACTTGTACGGGCAATTTTCAAAACAGTGGCACCGAATTGAATTCGTAATCAGCTAAGATGGTTGTAAAGAAAAATTAGGTAGTTGTTTTATTACATTTTTATATAGAGTAATAATCTTTAAGTCATCAGAACACCCACTTAGTGCTGTTATAAAAACGTGGTGTTTTGATGTGAATGCTTATCTACACAAAAATCGCGGTTTTTGTTTTAAATGTCAACTTGTTCGTGTTTATCATTACATATTTAATGTACAATAAAAAAGCAAAATACAAAACAAGTTCGTTTTAAAGTAATGACTCATACTCGTACCCATCAGCGTAAAATGAATTTTAAAACAAAGTAAACTTCTGTACAAATATTTTAAGTATTTTTAGCATGTTTTGAAACTTAGTTGGTAATATCTGCTTGTTCTTTAGTTTTTCTTTTAGAGAAAAATAAACTATTCTTCAAGGTAGATTAAATTTGTTACTTAAAATTCGTTTTAGGCAAGAGTAATAGTTTTTTTTTGTAAAAAATAATATATTAAATTGATTTTGATATTAAGCCCGTGATTTATGGCCACAAAAATTGCTTAAAAATATGTACAGTATAAAGTCAATTTTTTATCTTCTTCTCCATACAATAAAAAAAATTCTCTAGTGTCGAAAATTTTCAGTAAAATTTTACGTTCTCATAAATTGTAATTTTCTTTTGTTAAAATATCACCGAAAATTTTGCGCCCAATAAGTTGTTTATTTTTAAAGTTTAAACTTAAGTTTTAATGTCAATTTGGCCGGAACATCCGGAACCCGGAACCGGAACTACCTATCACT
>JASAMX010030990.1:0-22495 GCA_030248175.1 Microlaimidae sp. YZB2_3 | reverse complement strand
AAACAAATTGATTAATAGATTTTTTGTCTGTGATATCAAACTTAGCCATTAGCGGTCTATAATTAATGAATACCCGTATAGATTGTTTCTGAATATTATTATAAGTATAACCTAGTTTTAAAAAATCCCTTGTCAATTCTTTTGCTTTTTCAATGAAAGAATATCTATTATTACAAATTTTTGCGCATCTAATTAACTGAGAGTAAAACACTTGTAATCCTAACCTGCTAGTAACATTACTCGAGTTATGTATATATCTCACCACATTAAAATTGAAGCTATCTGTTTTGTTATACACAGAGGTTTTAATAAAACTGTTAGAGATATTGACATTAATATCCAAATAATTACACAAATTATTAGACACTGTTGTAGTAGATAAAGGTAATGATGGAGGATATATTTTATTACACACCTTTAGAAATTCCTTATAATTAATGTTAATGAGATCATCTACATATCTTCCTGTATTGTATAATAAATATCTTTCTGTTCTATTAGCAGGATTTTTTAAATATGTAAACTCCAGAAAGGACAAAGTAAGATCTGCTAATTGTGGTGAACAGTTACCGCCCATAGGAATTCCTTTTGTTTGTTTAAATACAAAGTCAGCAAAGACAACATAAGTATTACTAAGGATAAACTTAATCATAGTAAGAATTTGATTACATGTATAATAATATTTATACTTATATGGATTATCTGTATAGAAGCAATTAATATAGGAAATTACAACAAACTCTTTACCTGAATTTTTAAAAAGCAATTGTATAAGATCTTTAAGATTATTAAAAACTATATCATGGGGTAACATGGTATATAAGGTACTGAAGTCACCTGTATTTAAATAATTAACATTATGGCATTTATTTAAAATTGAAAGCGCTTCTTCTGTTTTATTAATTGACCAGTAGACTTTACCAATTTTGTGTTCAAGTGATTTACAATAATTAGCAAAATGGTTTCTGAAAAACTTTAAAACCTTGCCTAAAATACAAGCAACCGATTTAGTACTAGCTTTTTTAGCCCCTGCAATAGTTCTAAAATCATATGGATTTTTGTGTAATTTTGGAATTTTATACACTAAAGGTAGGCGTTTATCATATTCTTTAACATCTAGCCCGAATTGTTGCGCAAAGTCAATATGTTGTTTAACAATAGTATCTAAATTAGTTTTAAAACAAGGTTCATAGACTTCATTACCTCTTATATTAAAATTACCATTAATAATATTAATGCCTAACTCCTTACACATTACTTCGATATAATATTTTTTACATACAAGAACAAAATTACCGGTAGCTTTATCAGCAGTACAAATAACAAATTTCTCTTGAAACTGTTTAACGCAATTTTTAATTTCGGAGTAGTTGTAAATGGAATTGCTAAAATTATCAAACTGGATTTTTTGTGACCAAAAATTAATTCTATTTATCAGTATTGACTCAAATTTATTATAAAATTCATTAAAATGCAATAAGGGTTTTTTGTATTTTTTTGCACATTTTTTTATAAATTCATTAATGGCATTTATGGCACTATTATATACATCTTGAAAGTTAATAGGTTTGGGAATAATATATTTAGAACCAAAAGACATAACCTTTTTTAGACCTGTATTGCTTATTATATCTAAATTACCTGTAATAATATGCCCAGCAGGCGGATATAAAAATTTAGAATCTGCACATGAACAATTATTGACAAGAATATCATTTAGGGTATTATGGTTTAAACTGCTAAGTAGATAATTATAATTAGTCAATATACGTCCCAAATTTGATTCGTAAGTATATGCTGTAACAATCTTGCCTAGTTTCTCTTTATCAACATTTAATAGATTTATCAAGGATTTATCATAAAGAATATTATGAAATTTAATAAGATCAAAACCTTTATTAGTAAACTCTACTTTAAAATAGGTTTTTTTGCTAATACTGTTTGGTATTACCTGTTTATTTTTAAATTTAAAGGCTAGTATAGCAATAATTGCCAACCTTATTTTTGGATTGATATTGATATTTTTAATAATATTGTTTAACATATTTAAATTGCTAAGTGAAATAGGCACTAGTAATTTGTAGACCATTATAGGAGTAACATCAGTGTTTGATAGTTTTTGAACAATATTATTGATAAGATTAATATCAATTTTTCTGTTTCGTCGTTTATGAACTACTCTTTTTCGGTATCTTTGATTACTAGGAAATTTTACACAAAAATATGGATGTTTATTACTCATTCGAGGATCCACATCGCAGGATATTATACCATAACCTTTAACTTTGTCATTAAGTCCAAAAGGGTATGCGGTTGTTAAACAACGTATCCAAAAATCTTCCCTATCCATTAATTTATTTTTTGATAAACCTACAATTTCAATTACACGAATAGACATATCCTCAGCTGAGTGATTACTCTCATTAAAATGTTTAACCAAATAACTATCCTTTGTATTATTAATAATATCTCTACGATGTTCATTAAAACGTACTCGTAATTTCCTTTTTGTTTCCCCAACATATTGTATATTACATTTTACACATGTAATTAAATATATAACACCTTCACTGTTACAATTACAATCTTTATTCATATTAGCTGCAAACGCTCGATTAGTAGGATAACTTAGAAAGGTTTTACTTGTATCAATAAACTTACAAGTAGAACATCTCGCCTTCATACATTTATTAGTTATATTTACACACTTATTATCATTAATCCATGTTAATTCAGATGGTTTATTTACATTAACCGTCAGTACTCTATTTTTATAGCTTGATGGGCAATTGAAATTATTGGACCCTTTCCCCCCAATAAAATTGTTAGATGTAGCAAGCCAAAAACCCAAGAGTTACAGCTGGCTTAGACTGCAACCTGGGTGAAATTGTGGGAGCCCAATTACCCTGGGACTGCCAGGGTTGAGGTGGGCCGCTCCCGGTCCCATTGGACCCCCCTTCCCACCTGCAGCGCTGTCGCCTGGCCACCCCTTGGGGGACAACAGGGGTGTTATAACCGGATCGATCAACGCCAGCTGCTTTAGTTACAGAAGGGCAGCTCACTCCTGTATATAAAAAACTAAAACAAATGATGCAAAGTTTGAAACTATATGAGCAGAGTAAATAACTGGGATATATTACCTCCTAATTTACAGAGGTAGAATAAAATATCAAAATAACACAGGCCCCTACCATAAATAAAAAAATATTATGCAGACACAGTTAGATAGGCACAGGTAGGTAAAAAAATGAAAAAACTTAAGAGAAATTGGGCGACGCTGGCAAATATAAAACATTTTTTTCAAAATAATTTTAGGCAGTACAAAAATACAATTTTAGCACGCGCTCCGAATTTGGTGAAAAAGAATTTTGCAAATATAATAAATATATATATATACTTACATACCTACACACAGTACTGACATAAAACAGGATGTAGGTTAAAAAGTATATAGTGTAAATTATATATTTAGTTCTAATTATATTAAAAAAAATAATTCTTCTTAGTTAAGCGTTAATAATAAAGTTATTATACAATATAAGGTGTTGAAAGTTGAAGGTAGTTATATATATAAACCAAATTACATTATACTTGTAAAGTTGAAGGAAAGTATAGCATTTTGTTAGAGGGATTATAGATAAGGCTACACGACTAACATGAGGTTACAGCACAAAGTTGTAAATCACTTACAATTTGTGGTTAACATAAACACCGTATGAAGCTGGAAAAACAACAGCACAAAGCTGAGAGAAACTACAGCATAAAGCTGGGGAAACAGCAGCACAAGGCTGAAGAAACGACAGCACGAAGCTGAGAGAAACTACAGCATAAAGCTGAGAAAACTACAGCACAAGGCTGGAGAAACAACAGCACAAGGCTGGAGACAGGCAGCATAAAGCTGACGGAATCCACAGCTGATGGAATCCATAATCAAAAGATATTAAAAGACAAGTGATATTCAATTAAAAAATTTGTAGCTAAGCGTTTATATTATAGCATAATATAAAAATAAAAATATAGGTAGAATAATTTGTTATTTACAAAGGTAAATTATAGTTTTAGCTGTCAGCAAAATAAATAAACAGGATAAAAGATGGGAATTATATGTGAAACCAACAGCTTTACAGGCTGAAAAATGTAATAAAAGATTTAAAAATAAGATTTATGTTAGAATAACTTGGATAAACGGTTAAATTTAATTGACTAAACATGAAAACACAAATAAACGTACAAAAAAACTATCTAAAGAGAAAAAACCATTACAAATAGTAAGAAAAGAAAAAAAGGGATAAGAGAACAATATATAGTATTAGTATTGAACTGTAAATTCTAAACAAACCTGTAGGTGTATACCAAAAAATCAACAAATAAACAAAGTTAAATATAATGTTTATCTATATAGTGTTTATCTATATAGTGTCTTATTATGTTAACTAATTGTTTATATTAGACAGCTGAGCGTGGAGGAGGGCCAAGAGGAAGCGTGATATCTGCAAGATTGATATTAGGAACTGAGGTAGTTATAGCTGAATTACTAATATATTGACAGCTACCTCTGTCCCCTGTGACAACCACTGAAGATACCACACAGTTTGAACCTGTAAGATTTTGTGATGTGCCTAAATTATGTAAGAGGCCAGTTGTTGAAGTAGATGTAGGAATGATACCCCCAGAATATGCATTAGAATTATTGGTAGTATTTGTAGGTGCAGATTGGATATTACCCATTGGAGGACCTTTAGACCAGGCTGAGTTTATTTGTGGTAAAAGTTTATTAACTTCTTCATCTGTCCATTCTTTGGTATATTTGACCTGGTTATTCACTTTTATTTGATCATAACCAAAGTGTATAATATTAGCTCTAGTACCCAACACATTACGCATTTTACCAATTTTTTCTTTGGTAGCTTTGTTTTTACTGTTTTCCAAACTTGTAAAGTCATCTCTTAAAGCCAAATTAGCACCGTGTGGCTTGTAGTTAGCCAGATTTTTGCGTTGAGATTTAATATATCGTTTATCACGCATTCTTAAGAAACTCACAAGTAAACAAGACTCATCTACAAAGTGTATATCTCGAACAAAGTTGCAGATATTTTCTGCATCAGATTTACCTATACCTATTCCATCTATTAGAAACTCATTAAACAAGCGTCTTAATTCTTCATAATTCCGTCCAACTTTTTTTCTATTATAACCAAAAATTCGCAAATTGAATTTCCTGCCAACTTTTTCATTCTTTTCAGTTCTAGTTTCTAATGACAAAACGCGGTCTTGAAGATTGGTCAGAAAGTTAGTATCCAATGAAGCGCCATGATTATACAAAGTAGAGGTGTTGCTGCCAGAAATACTAGTAGTAACAGTGGAAGAGTTGCAAACTGGAGTAGAAAAAGAGCCATTATAGGTACACATAGAATCAGCAGTGTTAGGAACAAATTGTTGTGAATAAATACTGGAAGGTATTATAGTTGAAGGATGGGAAAGTTAAAGTCTGGGCCGGAAGAAGTGGAGGTGGGGGGGGTGGGGGAAGGAGTTTATTTTCTTTTTTGTAGGGGTGCTCCTTTTTTTTTTTTTTTTTTTTTTTTTTAAAAAAAAAAAAAAAAAAATAATAATAAAGAAAATATATATATAAATTTTATTTTTATTTTTTTTTTTATATTATATATTTATAAAAAAATAAAAATTTGAATAAAAAAAATTTAAGAATTAAAGTAAAATTATAAAACATAACAAATTAGGTTACAAAATTAAAAAAAAATATCATAGCATAACACATAATGTAAGAAACATAACCAAAAAAAAAAATTTTTTTCCCGGGGGGCTTAAAAACAAAAGTTTATGTTTGACCCCTAGGTTATGTGAAAATACCCCCCAAAAATTTTTTTTTTTTTAAAAAAACTAAGGAAACCACGCCAATAAAGCTAAACAAAACTTTGAGTGAAAGTAACATCAAAAATTACAATACTTACTAGAAGCAGTCAGACAAAAAATTAAATTAAATAAACTAAATAGGCTAGCATTGTAAGTGCATTCCTACATAAAACTATCGTGCTGACAAGACTATGCATTTTGGTTTCGGGCTTTTAAATAGAATACCAGAAATGCTAACTCAAAATAGGCCGCCCTCATCAGTCCTACACCTTTTTTGAGCAGACAGGACAAAAATGATGACTACTAAACAATAGTTAAAATTTAATTTTTAATAGAGACCGTTTTAGAAGAAATGTAAACGAGAAACGCTTTAGAAGAAATGCTTTAAAAATATTTTTTTTTTTTTTTTTTTTTTTTTAATAGTACAGCTAAAGTGTACCTGGAAAATTTTTTATTTTTTTATTTATTATATACACAATAAACAGCAAACTGATGTTTAGTAGTTATAACTTATAACGTAAAGGAGTTATATATGACACATAGAAGATCAAAAATACAAACATAATAACATAAAAAATAATAAAAAAAGGGGTTTGACAGACAATTTAAATAAGGGTATAAATGGAAGTTATAATTAAATAAAAAAATTAATTAAACAGTGAAATTATAAATAATATAAGCCTCCTTACATAAGGAATGTTATCACGCTCATCTGGATGTAGTCGTTTTGCGCGACTCATTCTGTTATGTTTCTGCAAAAAAAAATTTTATTTTAATCTTAAATAACTAAAGTGTAAATTCGAGAGAAAAAAAAAACAAAAAAAAACCAGGGGTAAAGGCGATTATTATAAAATAAATGTTGAATGTTTAAGTAAAGAAGGATAAAATTAAATGTAGGAAAAGAGAAAAAAAAGAGAAAAAAAACTTTTGTATTTTTATTTATATAAAAGGTATAGGCAAATAAATTATGGTAAATTTTGTGATTTTTAAATTAACCCAGAAACCCATTGCAAGAATATTTATTACCCCAAAACGTATATAAATAAATGGAAAATTACTAAAAATAAAAACAGGAAAAAAATTATAACGCGCCAAAATTATAATAAAACAAATTTTAATATTTATATAAAATGAATTAAACGTGCTGTTGTTGTACATGCAAAGAAAAAAGTAAACAACTCAAAACAGTTGGCAAATTCACAATAAGGGCTAGATATTGTATATGCAAATTTTTCAAACTTAGAAATTGTATATGCAGAGGTACATAGTAAACATAACAATTCCGCGTACTGTTCGTATAATTACTTAAATATACCATTTTATATTTGTATTATTACTTAAATATACTATTTATATTATAAATTATTCATAAATATATAAACAAATTGATTAATAGATTTTTTGTCTGTGATATCAAACTTAGCCATTAGCGGTCTATAATTAATGAATACCCGTATAGATTGTTTCTGAATATTATTATAAGTATAACCTAGTTTTAAAAAATCCCTTGTCAATTCTTTTGCTTTTTCAATGAAAGAATATCTATTATTACAAATTTTTGCGCATCTAATTAACTGAGAGTAAAACACTTGTAATCCTAACCTGCTAGTAACATTACTCGAGTTATGTATATATCTCACCACATTAAAATTGAAGCTATCTGTTTTGTTATACACAGAGGTTTTAATAAAACTGTTAGAGATATTGACATTAATATCCAAATAATTACACAAATTATTAGACACTGTTGTAGTAGATAAAGGTAATGATGGAGGATATATTTTATTACACACCTTTAGAAATTCCTTATAATTAATGTTAATGAGATCATCTACATATCTTCCTGTATTGTATAATAAATATCTTTCTGTTCTATTAGCAGGATTTTTTAAATATGTAAACTCCAGAAAGGACAAAGTAAGATCTGCTAATTGTGGTGAACAGTTACCGCCCATAGGAATTCCTTTAGTTTGTTTAAATACAAAGTCAGCAAAGACAACATAAGTATTACTAAGGATAAACTTAATCATAGTAAGAATTTGATTACATGTATAATAATATTTATACTTATATGGATTATCTGTATAGAAGCAATTAATATAGGAAATTACAACAAACTCTTTACCTGAATTTTTAAAAAGCAATTGTATAAGATCTTTAAGATTATTAAAAACTGTATCATGGGGTAACATGGTATATAAGGTACTGAAGTCACCTGTATTTAAATAATTAACATTATGGCATTTATTTAAAATTGAAAGCGCTTCTTCTGTTTTATTAATTGACCAGTAGACTTTACCAATTTTATGTTCAAGTGATTTACAATAATTAGCAAAATGGTTTCTGAAAAACTTTAAAACCTTGCCTAAAATACAAGCAACCGATTTAGTACTAGCTTTTTTAGCCCCTGCAATAGTTCTAAAATCATATGGATTTTTGTGTAATTTTGGAATTTTATACACTAAAGGTAGGCGTTTATCATATTCTTTAACATCTAGCCCGAATTGTTGCGCAAAGTCAATATGTTGTTTAACAATAGTATCTAAATTAGTTTTAAAACAAGGTTCATAGACTTCATTACCTCTTATATTAAAATTACCATTAATAATATTAATGCCTAACTCCTTACACATTACTTCGATATAATATTTTTTACATACAAGAACAAAATTACCGGTAGCTTTATCAGCAGTACAAATAACAAATTTCTCTTGAAACTGTTTAACGCAATTTTTAATTTCGGAGTAGTTGTAAATGGAATTGCTAAAATTATCAAACTGGATTTTTTGTGACCAAAAATTAATTCTATTTATCAGTATTGACTCAAATTTATTATAAAATTCATTAAAATGCAATAAGGGTTTTTTGTATTTTTTTGCACATTTTTTTATAAATTCATTAATGGCATTTATGGCACTATTATATACATCTTGAAAGTTAATAGGTTTGGGAATAATATATTTAGAACCAAAAGACATAACCTTTTTTAGACCTGTATTGCTTATTATATCTAAATTACCTGTAATAATATGCCCAGCAGGCGGATATAAAAATTTAGAATCTGCACATGAACAATTATTGACAAGAATATCATTTAGGGTATTATGGTTTAAACTGCTAAGTAGATAATTATAATTAGTCAATATACGTCCCAAATTTGATTCGTAAGTATATGCTGTAACAATCTTGCCTAGTTTCTCTTTATCAACATTTAATAGATTTATCAAGGATTTATCATAAAGAATATTATGAAATTTAATAAGATCAAAACCTTTATTAGTAAACTCTACTTTAAAATAGGTTTTTTTGCTAATACTGTTTGGTATTACCTGTTTATTTTTAAATTTAAAGGCTAGTATAGCAATAATTGCCAACCTTATTTTTGGATTGATATTGATATTTTTAATAATATTGTTTAACATATTTAAATTGCTAAGTGAAATAGGCATTAGTAATTTGTAGACCATTATAGGAGTAACATCAGTGTTTGATAGTTTTTGAACAATATTATTGATAAGATTAATATCAATCTTTCTGTTTCGTCGTTTATGAACTACTCTTTTTCGGTATCTTTGATTACTAGGAAATTTTACACAAAAATATGGATGTTTATTACTCATTCGAGGATCCACATCGCAGGATATTATACCATAACCTTTAACTTTGTCATTAAGTCCAAAAGGGTATGCGGTTGTTAAACAACGTATCCAAAAATCTTCCCTATCAATTAATTTATTTTTTGATAAACCTACAATTTCAATTACACGAATAGACAAATCCTCAGCTGAGTGATTACTCTCATTAAAATGTTTAACCAAATAACTATCCTTTGTATTATTTATAATATCTCTACGATGTTCATTAAAACGTACTCGTAATTTCCTTTTTGTTTCCCCAACATATTGTATATTACATTTTACACATGTAATTAAATATATAACACCTTCACTGTTACAATTACAATCTTTATTCATATTAGCTGCAAACGCTCGATTAGTAGGATAACTTAGAAAGGTTTTACTTGTATCAATAAACTTACAAGTAGAACATCTCGCCTTCATACATTTATTAGTTATATTTACACACTTATTATCATTAATCCATGTTAATTCAGATGGTTTATTTACATTAACCGTTAGTACTTTTTTTTTGGGTTATGGGATTTTTGGTTATTTGCCCTTTCCCCTTGTAATGTTTAGATGCAGAAGCCAAGAGTCAGATTTATTGGTGTGTTACCCTGGTGAATTTGTGGGATTCCAGTTGCCTTGCCCCCGCATGCCCCTGTTTGGGCCTCCCGCTCCCATTCCCCCCCCCCCCCCTCCTCCCCCGCTGCCCCCTCGCCTCCCCTCCCCTTGGGGGGTGTCTAGGTTGTTTTTACCAGAGCCAGCTGCTCCAGTTGCATAGTGAAGAGGGCCCTGTCTACATTAAAAAAAACAAAGAAGCGAGAGGTTTGAATATAAGAGCAGGGAGTTAATTAAGTGGATATTTCTTCCTCCTATACAGGGGTTGAATAATATTTTAAAATTACCCCGGGCCCCTCCATTAATTAAAAATATTTTGTGGAATAAGTTTGGTGGGAAAAGTAGGTAAAAAAAAAAAAAACTAGAAAGATGATGGCAAATATTAAACATTTTTTTCAAAATAATTTTAGGCAGTACAAAAATACAATTTTAGCACGCGCTCCGAATTAATAAGTATTAATAATAAGCCTGAACCCAAGCAATACAATAGCCACAAAAAAAGGGAAAAAATGTGCTTTTACCCATCCCGCACAATTTAAACATAAATAGAAGTAGCAAACACTCTCAAAAATGGAATTTATTACTAACAACGATCATTTTGTTGAAACTTTAGGATAATTTTCCATTGTTTTTTAATTTTGAACCTGACTCAAAAAGGGGCCATAAAAGGAGCTATTTTTAGGAAAACGGGCTAAAAAAAGGGCTAAGAGCTATTTCCAAATTTTGGGGCTATCGGCCTGAAAAAGGGTCTAAAAATAGCCCCAAAAGAGGCTAACCTAGCAACCCTGCCTTCGGTCGGTGGGTTTGGTGGGTCTGTGCGCTAATGTGGATTGAGTTAATGAAAGTTAGATTTTCAGTCTCTTGCGAAAGAAATGAGGCGGGAATAAAGAGGATCCTAGAAGTGAACTACGAACGAAAATTAATTTAACGAATGAAAATTAATTGGTCCCACAACGAAAATTAATTGCATGAAATGCAAATTAAATTTACGAAGCAAAATTAATTGGTCTCAAAACGAAAATTAATTGCATGAAAAAAAATTAATTTTATGAAAAAAAAAATTTGCAAGCAAAAATTAATTGTTTTGAAAAAAAAAAATTAAATAAAGAAAGAAAAAAAATAATTATTGAACAAAATAATTAAATAATGAGGAAAAAATTAATTGTTAACGAATAAAAATACTAAACAGACGCCATAGGCGCGACCTATTAACTTCAGCCACCTAGAAAAAAACTGGCTGTAACTATGGCGCTAGGAAAAAATACATTCTGCTAGTATCTTCGGAAAGCATTTCTTCTGCAATAATAACTTTTGCAAAAATACATTCCAGTAAAATATCTTCAAAAAAAAACATAACTTTTCGCCGTGCGTCGCGGAAGATATTATGCTGGAAGGTATTCTTTCCGCCCTTCAAAAAATAAACCGACGAGTGAGACGCGCAGCGAAATTAAAATAAAGCAATCTTATAATTTAAAACATTGCCAACTATGCGAATTTATAAACCAAAAACTGTTTGATTGATGTTAAATTGTGCTAAATTACTACACTACGCTTTAAATATAAATTAATACACTGGTAAATTTATTAAACTAAATTACTAAATGAAAAGTATAATTCTAAACTTAAAATTACTAGCTTATATGGACAAATTAAAAACTTAATACTTCTAAAAACTTAAAGTATAAAATCATACTAGTGTAAAAGGCTTTAAAAGCAAATTAACACTTAGTTTTAATTAAATTTATTTTTCCTGAGCCTAAGCAAAACCTTGAAATCGAGCGAAATTGTATTGTAATGCATTTTTTAATAATGTTTTATTAAAAAAATCCAATTTTTGTTATCAATGATTTGTAATGTGTTAAATATTACGATTTGTTTATTTTTATTCCGCTGTGCTAAACTTTATGGTTTTAAAAACTCAGTATAAAACATTCTTAGTTAGTTTTAAATGCTTTAAAAATTATTGAAAACTTTGTTTTAATTAAATTTATTTTCCTAAGCCTAAGCAAAACCTAAAATCAAGCTAAATTGTAATATGATACATTATTAAATAATGCTTCTTTAAAAATGTTGATATTTTTATTATTTACAGCTTGTATGTAATGCTTTAAATTAATAAATTTGTTTATTTCCATTCCGCTGCGCGCCTCACTCGTCGGTTTATTCATCCAACGTTCAGCGTTAGAAGGGCGGAAAGAATACCTTCCAGCGTAATATTTTCTGCGACGCACAGCGAGAAGTTATTTTTTCCGAAGATATTTTACTGGAATGTATTTTTGCAAAAGTTATTATTGCAGAAGAGATTCTTTCCGAAGAGATTCTTTTATAATAAAATGCTTTTTACTACCGTTCTTGTACTGAAATTTATTTTACGACTACGTTTCCCAAGAAGGTCATTTGTCAAAAGTTTTTTTACCGAAGGTATTTTTACAGTGTCCGGAAAAAATACATTCTGCATAATATCTTCGGAAAGAATCTCTTCTGCAATAATAACTTTTGCAAAAATACATTCCTGTAAAATATCTTTGGAAAAAATAACTTCTCGCCGTGCGTCGCAGAAGATATTATGCTGGAAGGTATTCTTTCCGCCCTTTTAACGCTAAACGTTGGATGAATAAACCAACGAGTGAGGCGCGCAGCGGAATGGAAATAAACAAATTTTATAATTTAAAACATTACGTACAAGCTGTAAATAATAAAAATACCAACATTTTTTTAAAGAAGCATTATTTAATAATGTATCATACTACAATTTAGCTTGATTTTAGGTTTTGCTTAGGCTAGGCGCGCAGCGGAATGGAAATAAACAAATTTATTAATTTAAAGCATTACATACAAGCTGTAAATAATAAAAATATCAACATTTTTAAAGAAGCATTATTTAATAATGTATCATATTACAATTTAGCTTGATTTTAGGTTTTGCTTAGGCTTAGGAAAATAAATTTAATTAAAACAAAGTTTTGAATAATTTTTAAAGTATTTAAAACTAACTAAGAATGTTTTATACTGAGTTTTTAAAACCATAAACTTTAGCATAGCGGAATAAAAATAAACAAATCGTATTATTTAAAACATTACAAACTATTGATAACAAAAATTAGATTTTTTTAATAAACCATTATTAAAAAATGCATTACAATACAATTTCACTCGATTTCAAGGTTTTGCTTAGGCTCAGGAAAAATAAATTTAATTAAAACTAAGTGTTAATTTGCTTTTAAAGCCTTTTACACTAGTATGATTTTATACTTTAAGTTTTTAGAAGCATTAAGTTTTTAATTTGTCCATAAGCGAGTAATTTTAAGTTTAGAATTAAACAAACCCGTGTACTTTTCATTTAGTAATTTAGTTTAATAAATTTCCCAGTGTATTAATTTATATTTAAAGCGTAGTGTAGTAATTTATCACAATTTAACATTAATCAAACAGTTTTTGGTTTGTAAATTCGCACATAGTTGGCAATGTTTTAAATTATAAGATTGCTTTATTATAATTTCGCTGCGCGTCTCACTCGTTGGTTTATTTCTTGAAGGGCGGAAAGAATACCTTCCAGCATAATATCTTCCGCGACGCACGGCGAGAAGTTATTTTTTCCGAAGATATTTTACTGGAATGTATTTTTGCAAAAGTTATTCGTGCAGAAGAGATTCTTTCCGAAGATATTATGCAGAATGTATTTTTTCCTAGCGCCATACACAAGACAGGGCGGAACACACAATAACGTGCAAGCAGTGTACCTCTGGTTACTCAATTAGATTTCTCAGTGTAAACAAAAGTGTTCTGGGCAGGGTTGCCAGGTCAGGGGAAATTCCCCTAGTTTCAGGGGAATTTTTTGCTAATTGGGGGAGAAAATTCCGACTTGGTGGTTGGGGGAAAAACTTGGGGGAATACCGTACAGAATACTTAGTCTAAATGCATAGGGTAGATTGGTTAATTCGGGACGCGCCCTAATTTGGGACACTTTTACGCGACACCCCATAACTCACGTCAGGTAGCAGCTCTATAAAAGCTAAAATATTCCTCGGGTAGACAAAACATCAGGCTATATTTTGATCATTTTACCTTTAATAGAGCAATTTTTTAACACGAGCTATTGGCTGTCACGTGAACCTGTCCCAAATTAGGGCGCGTCCCAAATTATCCAATTTACCCTAATTGTTGGTTTAATAATTGAAATAAAACGTTTGAAGTAATTACACCTTTATTTACCATTTCATTGAAGCGAATTTAACAACAGTGTGGTTCTGCCATAATACTTCCTACAGGGTTTAAGTCAAAAAAGAAATGAAGAAGTATATTCTAAGTTATAGCATTACATAATGACAAAGCGACTTATTCATATGAATATTTATCAAACATACGTCAAATGAAAGAGATATAGTCCTTAATCTTTTAAGTATTTTTTTGGTATTTTATTATTGACAAAAATTTGAAGTATCTTTTTGGTATTTTTTAGTAAAAAAAAGGTAAGTATTCAATTAGTATTTATTGGTATTCAATTAATTACAAAATTTTGGGCAGTATTTATTGGTATTGGATTCAATTAGATTTTTAACGCAAGTATTTTATTAGTATTTAATTAAATTGCCCAAACCGGTATTTTTAAAGCCCTAGTCTGAACCCCCTTTTTTATGCCTAAATAGGCTCTTTTAGTAAATAAAATTCAATATTAGACCTAAAAACACTTAAATTATTGATTTAAAAAACTTTGTTAAAAATCAGACCCCCCTGACCCCCCCCCCTAAATCTAAAATCTTGCACCCGGGGTCAACTCACCCTAAAAACGCCAGGGAAGTCCAGACCCCCCTGGACCCCCCTTAAAAATTTTAGCCTTTCACCCAGGGGTGGACCCCTCCCCGCTAGCAGACCCAACCAAAAACACCTATGCCAGTGGTTCGACCAAAAGTTTAGTACAAAAAAATTAAAAAAATGAATTATCATGCTAAAAATGTACATGAAATCAGCTCAAATCAGTTGGGGGGAGGAGTACAAGTAAGGTTTTTTCAAAAAAATGTATTTTTTTTGCACATGAAATTCTTGGTTGTGCCACTGATTTAGGCAATTGTCACAATTGAGGCACAAATTACAGACTAAAAAATCGTTTAGAAAAGTTAAATTTTTTTATTTTAGCAATATATTTTCTGGACCTGAAACCAAGATACCAAAAAGAGAACAGCTTATTGATCTTACCCTGAACTCATCAGATAATGAATTATCTTTTGATCAGAATTGTTTAAATTTGTCAACCAAACCTTTTTTTGAAACAAAACTTTCATCTAATTCGGTTTGGTAATAGATTTGGTGATGTTATTATAGCCATTTTAAACGGGCTTGCTTAGGTGCTTGTTTAGTCTTGAAATATATTTTAGATTATTTTATCTACATTTTAAAACCATCTTTAACAAACAGTTTTAAAGTTTTAACATCACTACTTCTATTGAATCAATATAAATTTGTCATTTTTTTTGTATTTGCAGATGAGTGCACTGCCCTTCCCCCCGGGTTATATTGGGGGGGGGGGCAATTCCAATCCAAAATAGGGGGCATGGGGGGCTAACTTTTTTGAATAGAGGGGCAAGCAGGGGGGAAAGAAAAAAAGGAGAAAAAAGAGAAAGAAAAATTTCTTTGTAATAAAAAACTAATAATAACATCACTAACTAAAGCATCAAACAAAGGGTTTTTCTGTTGAGTGTATAAATCCACATTTATCTTTTTCCTAACAAAGCTAAAATGATGTTTTAAGTGAAATGAAAATGATGTATAAATTACATTTAAGTGCATCTCTAAGTAAACCAGAAAAAATACTTATATTGATGGGTATTTTTCAGTATCTACAAAAATGTTTTTTAAACTAATTATAGTTTGTTCAAATAGGTTTGAGACTGGCAACAAAACATGGAAGATATCAAAGTTGCATAATGCAATATTTAAAAATAGTATCTATTGTACGCTATGTTGTAAATAACTACAATAGATCTTATTGTAAGCCAAGTTGCAAAATACATTCTTGCAACTTGCCTTACAATAGAATCTATTATCCATACTTGCAACTTTCCTTACAATAGAATCTATTGTCCATAATTGCAACTTGCCTTACAATAGGATCTATTGTAGATACTTGCAACTTGCCTTACAATAGAATCTATTGTCCATACTTGCAACTTGCCTTACAATAGGATCTATTGTAGATACTTGCAACTTGCCTTACAATAGAATCTGTTGTCCATACTTGCAAATTGCCTTACAATAGAATCTATTATCCATACTTGCAACTGTCCTTACAATAGGATCTATTGTAGATACTTGCAACTTGCCTTACAATAGAATCTATTGTCCATACTTGCAACTTGCAACTTGCAAGTATCGACAATAGATCCTATTGTAAGGCAAGTTGCAAGTATGACCAATAGATTCTATTGTAAGGCAAGTTGCAAGTATCTACAATAGATTCAATTGTAAGGCAAGTTACAAGTATCAACAATAGATCCTATTGTAAGGCAAGTTGCAAGTATGGACAATAGATTCTATTGTATGCCAAGTTGCAAGTATCGACAATAGATCCTATTGTAAGGCAAGTTGCAAGTATGAACAGTAGATTCTATTGTACCCTAAGTTGCAAGTATCAGCTATAGATTCTATTGTACGCCAAGTTGCAAGTATCGACAATAGATCCTATTGTAAGGCAAGTTGCAAGTATGAACAGTAGATTCTATTGTACCCTAAGTTGCAAGTATCAACAATAGATTCTATTGTACGCCAAGTTGCAAGTATCGACAGTAGATCCTATTGTAAGGCAAGTTGCAAGTATGGACAATAGATCCTATTGTACGCCAAGTTGCTAGTATTGACAATAGATTCTATTGTACGCCAAGTTGCAAGTATCAACAATAGATCCTATTGTAAGGCAAGTTGCAAGTATGAACAGTAGATTCTATTGTACCCTAAGTTGCAAGTATCAACAATAGATTCTATTGTACGCCAAGTTGCAAGTATCGACAATAGATCCTATTGTAAGGCAAGTTGCAAGTATGGGGAATAGATTCTATTGTAAGGCAAGTTGCAAAAACTATTTTTTCAACTTGTGCTACAATAGAATCTATTGTGTTAACTGCAACTTGGGTTACAATAGAATCTATTGTTGTTACTTGCAACTTGCTTTACAATAGAATTTATTGTCGTTACTTGCAACTTTGCCTACAATAGATACTAGTTTTAAAAATTATCATAAAAATAAAATATGCAAAGATGTTGTCTACCACAAAACATTAACCCTAAACCATTATATCTCAGGAATGGCCAAACAAATTGGTAGAATGCTTACATCAATGTGTAGCTTACACTTTAGCTATCAGTTCAAACTAAAAAAATGATTTTTATCAATGTCACCATCACTACAGCCAATACATTGCTGGTAACAGCAGCAAATTTCTAAATTTAGCACATTGTTCTAATTAGTTTAGCCTTTTCTGAGATATAACATTTTAAAATTTGTGTTTTGTTGCCAGTTTCAATCATTTTTGACAAATCATTTTTGGGCGTTTCCCATACAAAAAACCTAATTAAATTATTATCAAATTAAAATAGAAAGTGGCCACTTTCTTTAAGTGCATAATTTGTAACAAAAATCGTTATACCCATTGAGCAATTTTTTACATACAGAATAGTTGAAAAATGCTATTTTTGGGGGGTCATTACTCCTGAACCACTGGAAATATTTTGTTGAAAAAAATTTTATGGGCTATTGTTGGCAGGGGTAAGGTTTTCACAAAAAAATATCAAATTTGAAAAAAAAAGTTTGCCTCTGAACCACACCTTTAAACATTAAAGTTTGAAATCTGGCACATCTTGTATATTCAAAGAGTTTATATATAATTTTAGGAAAACTATATTGGGCTAAGAAGGATTGGAATTGCCAGAGGGCAAGACCCTGCACGTTTTCCAATAGACTTCTGGAATCAGTTTGGTAGAACGCTACAGGATGCAGGGAAAACTAATAACACAGTGGAAGTACAGAATTAAAAAATTGTGTGGCATTAACAAATTGAACATTTGGTGCCCTCCCAGTCCCCCACTTGAAAACGAAAAAATATTTTAGAAATAAATCACCATTTTTCATCTATTTTAGCAAGATTTTTCCAGTTTTTAATCAATTTTTTCTAAATTCAAATCAATTTAGACCTATTTTCTCCACTTCTTTTCTTCCTGCTCTCATCACCTCATTTTGAAAACAATTGTCTCTCTTCCTCTCCATAAAAAATGCAGAAGCACTAAAAAAACTCAAAATTTACTTATGCACTGACAAAGAAACCTGGGAACAATTGCTTATGAAACCCTTTAAAAAGTAATCTGTTTATTGTTGATTGATTGTTTTTAGTTATAAAAAGTTTTAAAATGCCATAAAAAGGATTTTTTAACCTGAAATTAACATTTTTATGAATTTTTTTTCTTCGAATTCAAAAAAGTAAAATTTACTTTAAAAAACCATAGGAAGAAAATGTTCATTGCTCTACTAGATAAGATCTCTAAATGAAAATTTTTGGGCTCTCAAAATGAACTTTGTTGTGTATTACATAAATAAGTATAGTCAAGGACGTAACCAGGGGGGCCGGGGGGGGGGGCGGCCGCTCCCCCAAACAGTTGGCCAGGGGGAAAATAAGGAAAGTGGTTGGGTGGGGGGGGCGGACGGCCACCCCCTGCAATGGTTGCTAGATTATAAAATTTGGAGGTCTGCAGAGGCTAAAAATTCAAAATTTTCTATGGCTTAAAATACATTGAAATATGTTAAAAACTGCAAAAAATTTGCGATGATGGTGTCAACATAGGTCAAAAATGGCGTCATAATTTTAGGGTACTTTTTCATTTTTTGGCGTGGGGGGCAATAAAACGGGGGGGGGGGAGGCAAATCATCCAATAAAGCGGGGGGCATTTCCAGACTGTGCACAGGTCTGCTCACTTATGGGTGAGCCATTTTTTCATCCTATTGGCTGTAGTGATGGTGTCATTCATGAATTACTTTCTTTTAGTTCCAAATGATAGCTAAAAATCTAAGCTACACACTGATATAACTAATGTTCTAATTTGTTTGTTTACATTTCTAATAATTTTGTTGTCAGTCTCAATCATTTTTAAACAGACTATAGTATCCATAGATAAACAAGGGGGAGATAGGGGGGTCTACCTCCCCTCTAGAAAAAATCCAGGGGCCCCCTCCCCCTTCCCCCAAAATTTTGATTTTTTTACCCCTGACCCCCTTCTAGATTTTGAAATCTGACCCCCGCCCCTCCCCTCTTCCTAAAAAGCTAGGGGGGTTTGACCCCCCCTTAGGTGCACCCCTAGATTTTGAAATATGTCATTTACCTAAGGTAAACAACCCCTCTAGCTTTTGTGACCATGTTCATCAAGATAGTATCTGTGTATAAGATCTTCTAGAATTGTTGTAAATATACCTGGAAGAAAGTCCAATCCTAAGTGTTGATATTAAATTAAGATATTACAAAAAACTTTGTAGAAATATGCTCTTCCATTACTAGATAAGAATTTCTGTACAATGTTTAAAAGGGAAGCTTCATTCTTTTTTGTTGTAAAGAAAAACCTTTAATATTGTTACCAAAGTTTTTAAAGTTTCAGAGTAATTATATGTTTGTTGGTTGCATTATTCATATTTGAAAAATATTTTTTTGCTTGGCTTTGGAGGACAGTTTGTTATTAAATTTCTGTTAATATTGTCAATTGTCATAAAAAAATTTGGGTTGTGCAAAAAAACAGGCAAAAAAGGAAAAAAAAAGCAAAATATTAGTAATAATAGGCCTGAAATAGCTTAAATAACGCGCGGAGGGGGGGGGGGGGGCGCAAATCTGGACAGCACAAAGGTCTGTTATTGTTATTTTACTTTGGAGTGAAAATAAGTGTTTTATTGTTGGTATTTTTTAGAAAATCACACTATTTCAAAATAGTCTCTTCTCTTGTGTTCAAATGATCTTTCTCCCTTTTTTAAATTTAATATGTGTTGTTTTATTGTTGGCTGTCAAATATATGTTTAAAACCAAAGTTTACACAATGGAGAAGCGGGTTTTATAGTTGTGCTGTGCTTAAAAGCATTTTATATGTACAAAATAAAAGTTCTGGTGTTGAGTACATAACATCACAAACAACATTGGATTTTGCAAAATATAAAAACAGGTTGCTAAAAAATTGAAACAAAAATTATTGAAATTAACTGTGTTCATAATGCACCATAAGCAGCTAAAATTTTAAAAAAATAATCATTAGTAAGCTCCACTGGCCATAGTAAACATTTCCTACAGGAGGTGCTTGAAAAAATTGTAATGTTCAAGGTGAAACAATAAGGACAGCTTCTTGTCTTCTTACTGGCTACAGCTATTTTTATATTAAAAGTATAAAAAGAAAAAGTATATATTTCTACGTACACATGAGCAGGCAATATGCCAGGGGGCATGCCTTCCCCCTTTCTTGGTTGCCCAGGGTAAAAATATAGGAAGGAAGAGGTAGGTCAAGGGGTGGGGTGGGGGTAAAACGGGAGGTAACCAACTGTTGTCTTTCTCTATTTTTAAACCCCAATTTTGCTTAGTTTTAATGACAAATCAAAAATTTTGCCTCCAGCGGCTGGGGGGACGTTCTCAGAGTCCCACCCCCAGCGGTTACTTCGCGTCCGCTTTGCGCCACTTTGCAATGCAAATTACAGCACTTCAAACGACATTTATTTACTATTGAGATCTTTCTAGAGTCTGGCCCCCCTCCTTTCAAAAATCTTGGCACAGACCTTGAGAGTGAGTGTCTACAAATTTCTTAAACAACTAAGGCAACGTCCTGGGGTAGAGAAAGCAAATCTCAATTGGAATTTTCTAATTTTTTTTTCAAAAATTTTATGAAAATGCAAAAAAATTAAACTTAAAACCTAATTAAAATTTAATTAAATTTAAATTTAATTAGTTTTATGTTCATCACTTTATTCTTAAAAAAATTTAACAATTCTGTATAATCTTAAAAGTCTATTATTTTTAAATTTCTCCAAAATATTCTAAGAACTTTAAAAACCTCTCAAATGTCACAGAATCATGCAAGTTTTTGTGAAAGCAACAGCGGAATCATCAAAATCTTTTAATTCTATAATTTTAAATTTCCCCAAAATCTTTACGAAGACTTTATAAAACTCTCAAATGTCAGACAATCATACGAGTTTTGTAACAGAAACACAGCAAAATTATGTGAATGTAGAAAATTTTATAAAAATGCAAAAAAACCTGAGCTTAAATCTGTTTGTTTGCTAAAATTATATTCAAACTTAATTAGTTTTATATTAATCCATTAAACGATTTGAAAAATTCAAAACTTTTCGGAATCTTCTAATTCTATAATTTTAAATTTTAAAATTTCCCCGAAATCTTTAAGAACATTTTATAAATCTCTCAAATGTCAAACAATCATGTGAGTTTTGTAACAGTAACACAGCGAAATTTTGTGAATCCAGAAAATTTTATAAAAACGCAAACAAACCTAAGCTTAAATCTGCTTGTTTGCTAGACACCCTGGTCAAAATCCATTGTTCTAAACGGAAGGATTCCCTTGCGCATCAAAAGACAGGGCAAAGAGACGCCCGCATTTATGTCTAATAACGCGCCCCGCCTTTCTAATAATCCGCCTTCGCGGCATTCTTTTAGCCATATTCCCACCTTCATTTTGAAGCCCTGTTTTGCCGCTGCTCCTCCGACAACCTATCCCACGGAGCAAAACATATATGACGTGATCACAAATACTATATGACATTTTAAAGCTAAAAAAATTCTAAGGTGGATTATATTCAAACTTAAAAAGTTTTATGTTTATCGATTAAACAATTTGCAAATTTCAAACTTTTTTGAAATTTGCTTTCTAATTCTATAATTTTCTATAAACTTTCTAATTCTATAATTTTAAATTTTAAAATTTCCCCGAAATCTTTAAGAAGACTTTATAAAACTCCCAAATGTCAGACAATCATACGAGTTTTGTAACACAAACACAGCGAAATTATGCTCTCTAAAAACACTTTTTAATTTTTTGCACAAGCTAAATTATTATTGGTTTACAAAGAATAACTTTTTATAAATTAAACATAGTGTTTTTAGTTTTTAAATAATTGCTTGATATTTTTTGCTTTAGCAAAAGTATTTTTTTTCCTAAAACCATTTTTGGAAAACAATTATTAGTAAGTAATTATTTAAAAAATTAAACCTATATTTTTGTGTTTAATTTACAAAAACTTGTTATTTTTAAATCAACAAAAAATTAGCTTCTGCAAAAAAATGATAAAGTGTTTTTAGAGAGTGTGAATGTAAAAAATTTTATAAAAATGCAAAGCAACCTAAACTTAAATCTGTTTTTTG
>JASAMX010030986.1:0-32560 GCA_030248175.1 Microlaimidae sp. YZB2_3 | reverse complement strand
TACCGGTACGGATGTGCCTTACAAACGCACCCGCATCTGCGGACATCCGCGGTATTTTTAACATCCGCATCCCCATCCGCAACCGCGGATTTCTGTTTCTAAAAAACCGCATCTGCATCCGCATCCGCGGCTGTCAAAAAATGGCATCCGAGCACATCCCTACATACCGGCACCAAAAAAAATTATTAAAGTAAAATATTTCGCTAACAAAACGGTCAATACGCTTACTTAAAAAGATTTTTTCCTGGTATAATATCCAACATAGGTGAGAAAAGGGGGGGTGCAGAGTGGGGTCCACCCCCATTAGCCTCGAAATTTTGGGACCCCCCTAGACGAAAATCTAGGGGCCCCCTTCCCCCCAAATTTTCGAATTTTTTACCCCTGACTCCCCTCTAGATTTTGAAATCTGACCCCCCTCCCCCCTCGGGAAAATTTTAGATACCTTTTTTATACTAAATTTTCTTCCAAAAACGTGAATTTCCATCACATATTCATGCTTTTACACCCTTTTTATACATGAATATGGCTTTTTATTCAATAAAATGTAGTATTATCCTATAAAAAGATCAATTGTTAAAGTTATTATGGTTTAAAACTGTTTTGCTTTGGACACCGGACCCCACCTGACCCCCCCCTCTAAATTTCAAAATTTCGCACCCCGGGTCGACCCCCCCTAAAAAGCTAGGGGGGGTCCGGACCTGGGACCCCCTCCTAGAATTCAAAATTCGATTTACCCCGGGTAACCACACCCCCCTACCTAGCTTCCCCGACCGTTCTCACCTATGTATGCGACTGTAACTTATTTTAGATTTCTAACAGTACGTTATTAACTACGGAGTGAGTCACAGTCACGCGTATTTTATAATAACTGTGGCTCATTTTGTAGTAGTAAAGACGATAATTTATTTACCTTTCCCCTGCACTTGCGCCTCCAACGAAATCCAGTCCTTCGGCAGTTGGACCCTCGTTTCCCCGTCGATCAACACGGTTAGAGTTTTTCTTTCCGGTCGGTGGTCTCCCATTTTCGAGGAGTCGGTGGGAGTCGGTGGATTTATTCTCACAATCCCCTCGGTCTTAATACCCGAGTTTTCAGTCGGAGATATCACAGAGTCGGCCCGGGTCGGTGAAGACGAAAGGTCCGTCCTTATCACAGAGTCGCTGGAAGTTGCGGCGAGAGTTGGCGGGTCGGTCGGTCCGTTTTCCTGTCGGGAAGTCGCTGCGCAAATACCGGCCGACCCCCTCACCGACCCGTCGGGACAGTCGCAGAAACCCGCGTTCCCGTTGGAGCTGACGGAGCGACAAATTTCTCCGCTGGGGCAAGAATTGTCCACGCTGCCAACAGTGCAGTAAATATTAACGTCCCTGGACGTTTATAACGACGTAAAAACCAAGCACTAAGACTGCAACATTTCCAAATTTAAGTCCGATTGGATAAGTAAAAACGTTTGATTCGTTACACTGTTTCTTTTAACTCAAATTTTGAAATTGAACTAAGTATAATTTTATCAAGCAATAAAAAGCTTAAAAAAGAATTTTAAAATATTTGCTTAAGCTTTTTATTTTTTTTATTTATTATTAAAATAAAAGAATGTATATACATATTTTTGCCTCAAAAATAGCAATTTTTCCTGTTTTTTTGTGTTTAAAAATACGGATAAAAAAAGTAAAAGGGGATAAACTAGACCAAATAAAAAAACGATTTTATAGAAAATGGCATATATATTCGAAAATTCTAAAAGAAGGCAGATACTTCGCATTTTTCTAGAGCGGAAGGTCTCGACAAATTCCCGACCTAACGCAATTAATCTAACTAAACTTCTCCCAAATGTAACGAATTTCTCTTCCACTATAGGTGAGCACGGTCGAGGAAGCTAAGGGGGGGGGGTGGTTACCCGGGGTAAATCGAATTTTGAATTCTAGGAGGGGGTCCCAGGGGGTTCCGGACCCCCCCTAGCTTTTTAGGGGGGGTCGACCCTGGGTGCGAAATTTTGAAATCTAGAGGGGGGTCAGGGGTAAAAAAATCGGAAATTTGGGGAGAGGGGGGGCCCCCCTCCTAGATTTTCGTCTAGGGGTGGGAATGGACCCCACCCTGCCCCCCCTTTCTCACCTATGTCTTCCACCAATTTTCATCGTTATAAACGCCGTCTTTCCTTCCACCAGGTGCAGTCATTCCTATATCTTCGCAAGTCTCACGTTCTTCACTCCACTCCATACCAGGCCGGCACTCGCAGGCGCCTCGTATGCAAATCAGGGGTCTCGGGCAGATGTCGTCGTATGCGGATTTCCCGCCGATTGCGGCGGGCGCGGCGCACGGAGTTCCGCGGCGGCGCGAAGCGTCGCCGGCGGCTCCAGCAGTCTTATTAGCGTCCTTAGAACCAACAAGGCCAGGAGAAGGCGCCGCAGTAAGGCCGTCAATCGGCCGGCGGAGTGAAAAGTCGGTCGGTGAGTTGGTGGAAAACGGCCGCCGCCGCTCCGACCGCCCAGTTTGATCATTGTTAGCGTCATCGGGCTGACGGGCGGTCGTGATGAAGTCGTCGCGCGGGTCGCGAACCCAGACGAACACCGATTCCGCGTGCTTTTTCAGTTTGGAACTCTGGGGTCGGCACAGATCGTAGCTACGGCATTTAATCGAGTAACACTGCCCTGCAATTTACGAAGCAGATAAATTTTCTGATAAACGATAATTTAAAAATAAAATCTTTTTTAATTACAAACATTATTAAAGCAGCAAAAAATGTGGACGCAAGTAAGACATTTGAAGATTTAAGTAACGAGAACTGAGAGGAGCTTTGAGTGGGGTTCAACAGGACCAAAACCCACACCCACACCAAGCTTTCCTCTAAAGACCCCTCCCCTCGAGATAAAAACATACGGCCTCTTTCCCCACTCCTTTAAAGTCTTGTGTTTGTGTTTTCACGTCGATCCTCATATATGAACGAACAAGGGGGGATAGGGTGGGGTCCACCCCATAGAAGTTTTTTTGGGGGGAGGGCAAGCCAACACCCCCCCGCAGAGCCAAAATTTCGGACCCCCCCTCCTAGAAAAAAACCAGCCCCTCTCTCCCCGCAAAGCTCGAGAGCGGTCCGGCCTTATTTTGAAAGTATAATTTTTTATTTACTGTCAAAAACAGTGTTTTTTAGTTAAATTTTTTTTTAGTTAAAAACAGTGTTTAAATACACTTTTTAGGCCTAAATAGGCTGTTTTGGTATAGAAAATGCAATATTACACCTAAAAAAAACTTAAATTATTGATTTAAAAAACTTTGGTAAATAATCGGACCCCCCCTGTCCTGACGCTCCCTAAATTTGAAATTTCGTACCCGGGGTCGACCACCCCTAAAATTTCAGGGGGTCCGGATACCCCTACTGGACCCTCCTCCATACATGGGCACGGGAGGGGGGTTGGGGGGTTAACCCCCCAAATTCTGAGAAGGGGGGTTTAACCCCCCCCCCACTTAGAAGTGGGGGGGAAGGTTAACCCCCCCCAATTTTGAAAAAAATGAAGAAAAAAGTCTTTAAAATGACTTTTAACTGCCTCCAAACTTAAGTTTTGAGGTCAAAATGAATGTTTTAAGCAATAAAAAGCTCAAAAATGCAATAAAATAGGCGTTTTAACCTAGAATTAGCGCTTTTTACCTATTTTTCCTTCAAAATCGAAAAACGATATGGGTAAAATGCACTCCAGAAAAAAATGATATGCGTATTTTGCGTTTCTCGGATTTAAACCCCTCCTCCTCCCGTAGTTTTGGGATGTAACTTCCCCTCCCCACTCCGGGCCGACTTGCCCATGTATGGGCCCGTCCCGTCCCGGTACTAAACACGCTTAAAATGCCGTATTTGGGGTATACCCCAAAAAAAATTTTTGGGACACCCCCCCCCAACTTCCGGGGTCGGGTATACCCCAAAAAAATGCAAAAGGCTGCCCGCCTATGATTAGACGCCTCGCTCTACTTTTTTTGACCTTCCTTTTTTTATCCGATGTAAAATGAAAAAAAAATGTTTTTAAATTTACATCATTACTTGTTGTAAAGATACGAATTTGTGAGGAAATTTCACTTTTTTCAATCAAATTTAGTATATAAAACAGTACTAAAAATTTTCTAGAACACCTTTTGTGATCAACTAAAACTGCTCCTAATTAAAAAATTCTTACCTCCCGTGTAAAATGCCACGTGGCAGAATGGGGATCGGCAGCAGGCGCGGACGCAACCGGCCACCGTCCCGCCGGCGTCCCCTGGGGCGAAATACTCCCCGGCCCCCGCCCGACCGCTCGGCGTTTGACTTTTTAGCGACAATGAGGCGAGGAGGTCCGCGTCAGCAAAGCACACGTCCGGCGTGGACCCAGCTGTGGTAAACTGATAGAGCAGCACTGGAAACAGGGCTGAAAAAAAATCTAAATTCGTGACAAAACACACAAGTCGCTTTTTTTTGCTTTTTCTTTGTGTCTTCCCTGCATGCCCTTATTTTGGAAATGTCCCCCATTAAAACCCGGGGAGAAAATAGACAGGTCTTATAAAAAATTGTGTTTTTTAGTTAGAAAATGTTTTAAATAAAATAATGTTTGTATTCGTGGCAATAAATTATATAAAACCAACGGTTTTGTTTTCGACGTTTCAAGCCAAAAAAACACAGGCCTTTATCAAGAGTGTAAAAAATATAGGAATGAATTAAAAGCACGCAAAAACACAGTTTGACAATCTAAAAATTATGACTAAAGACCTCTTGTGCGTGCACGGTCTGGAAATGCCCCCCCGCTTTATTGGAGGATTTCCTCCCCCCGCCCAAAAATAAAGAAGTAACCAAAAATTTTGTGACCTATAATGACGCCGTCATCGCGAAATTTTTGCAGTTTTTAACCTATTTCCAAATGCACTTTAAGCCATTTTAGAACTATTTTTACTTTATTTTCGCTTTTTTGTCCTTTTTTTCCCTTTTCCCTTCTTATTTTCTCTCTTTTTTTTCTTTCTCCTTGCTTGTAAACACCCCGTTTAAAAAAGTTGCCCCCCGTACCCTCTTATTTTGGAATTGCCCTCCCCCCAATAAAATCCTGGTGGGAGGGGCAGTGAACAGGTCTGTAACTATATTATGTCAGAATTATGTTTTTTTTTTAAAATTACAATAAGAAAGAAAAATATTTAAATTGATATAAAAAGCACACAAAATTACAAAATTTGAAAGTCAAGTCTGAAAATCGGCCACGTTTGTTATTTTTGCATAAGCAAATCTCATGAAATGAATTGTGTGGAACGCTAGATCGTCATGTCATCTACATAACTAGGACCCCACCGGATATCCGGTCCGGTGGATCCGGTATATCCGGCAATTTTTGGATCCAGTCCGGTTGGATCTTTTTTTTTAAACCGGATCTTGGCCGAATCTGAGTTTTTTTACAGAAATATAATAACATTACTTCTATTTTATTTTATTTTGATATTTCTACTACCAATAATTCCTGAGTTATGCTAGGCTATTTACCTACAATAGGATTAATGTTTTCACCCATGATGGGTCTTTTTATTTTTGGTTATGTCTTTTGATTTTTTTAATTATATTTAATTTTATTTCTAAGCTTTTTATATATTAGTTTTTTGTATTTTGTAGATTGTTTTTTAATAAATTTTATATTACACACAAATTAGAGGTTTGAGTCTATTTTAAAGTTTATGCAACTTCTTGTTGTCTAACAAATACTTCAAATTTTAAGTCTTTCTCAGGAACGTAACCAGGGGGGCAGGGGGGTAGGCGCCCCTTACCCCAAAAATGGTCACCAGTTGGTAGAATTTCGTGATTTCAGGGTCTAAGAATTCAAAATTTTCCTGCGTCTCGCTAGTCGTTCTGCGCCAACTATTAAAAAGTTTTGTTACCACAATTGACCCCCAAAATGCAAAAAAAATTTTCGTTTCGCTTCGCGGTCACTTTCCATTGTATGCATAAATATTTCTCGCTATCTATCTTGTCTAATGTTAAAGCGGACAGGGTTCTTAAGCTCTGACACTTAAATGAGCGATTTATAGCTTAAGCTTTAAGTGTATTTTAAATTATTCTATCCCCATTTTATAAAAAAATTTTCTTTTAAAGAAATTTTGAAATTTAGCTTACAAAAAATTTTGGACAAAAAAATATATAAGATTACTCTTTAATTATTCATAAGATAAAAACAAAAAAAAGATGGAGCTCCAGAGTTCTGCTCCGGGTAGCATTACTTATGTATGTATTCTATACAATACAAACTAAAAGCAAGGACGACATGGCTGCTTTAGTTGTTCAGCAAATAAAAATGGCGGTGGGAGGCATTTAGTAATCACTTAAATCAATGTAGCGTTATAGCCTATCGCGCTGCATTTATATTAAACTAGGGTTGAATTATATTATCTGGCTGACCGCGAAAATCAGAATGCAGACATGAGCGGACCAATTTAAATTGTGAGGTTATGACGTTTCTTTTTAAACAAATAAGAACTAGTAATGTGCCCTGGAGCTCCGCTTTTAGGAGCTCTGGAGCAACCCCCGAAGCTCCGTCCTATTTTTTCACTAAATTTATGAATCAAAGAGTGATGCCACAGATTATTTTGTCAAAATTTTTTTGTAAATTTATTTTTTTGTTAAAACTTATTTAAAACGTTAGAAATAGTCATAAAAATGCAAATAGAGTAACTTTAATTGTATGTTAAGCTTAAGTTTAAAATGCTCATTTAAGTTAGAACTTCACAGTTTTTTTTTGACGACAGATCTTTTTGAATTACATCTTACTATACGTAGTTTGACCTGCTGGTTCAATTTTTGACATTCATTTTTCTGTAAAAAAATGTTATCGTCCACAATCACCAAATAACATCAATAAAATACATGTCAAAAATACAAAACATTAATAAAGTTTATTACCAAAAATATTCTATTTTTCCATTTTCTATTTAGCGTATCTTAAATAAATTAAATTAAATATTTAAATTAAAAAGCTAAAAAAAATTAAAAAAAAATTTTTCGGCGTTAAAAATCTGGTCGAGCTAAATATAAAAACTCGAACCCATGGATCCGATGATCCGAGCGCGATGTACTAACCACTGCGCTACGGGGTCCTCTGGGATTTACAATTAAAAAGAGCTTTTAAAGGAATGGTTCAAAATGTAGTTTCTCGGCGTCAATTAAATGAAAATTAAAAAAAATTGATGGGTTATTTTTAAACGAAAGTTTGGAAATAGTTAGATATAGGCTTTTACCATTTTTTTTATTATAAACGAATAAAAAAGCACTTCAGGATTTTTTTTTACTATATATTTTTGTAAAAAAAGTCTTTTTCGCAATTTAAAAAACATCCTGAGATCATTTTGAACCCAAACCACCTCTGAAAGTTGCCTCCTACATTACCCTAATTTATTATAAAATTTCGCCCTAAAATAACAAATCAATTTTTTTAAAAGGCCTTATTGTGGTTTTCAGAGGTAGAATCCATGGACATCTGTTGCGAACTGGACAAACTTTTCGGTGATGTTTTTATAACCACTGGATAGCACAGATTCTTAACTTTTTATAGCACCCCACTTTTATGGGCCAAAAATTAATATTTATAATGATATGCGACTTTTAGTCCAAGTGGTCAAAACTGTGAAGTTCTACCTTAAGGAGCGCAGCTTTGGAGCTCTCTCCACTTAAATGGCAGGAGCTCCAGAGCATAATATTGGAGGGTAGAAACATTACTAATAGGAACGCAGATTTTTTTAAGCTCCTCCTTTTTACAAAATATACAAAAATTAAACAACTTTAGCCCTTAAAAAATTTGCATTTTGATTTCAACCAAATTAAGGTAGAACACCACAGTTATGACGATTTTTACTAAAAGTTGGATATCAACTTAGATATTAATTTTTCTGTGACAAAATATAGTATGATCGAAAGCTCAGATTATGATGTATCCAACGGTAATAGTTTCATCGTTTACCGGTTGTTTTATTTTGAGATATAGTTCGATGACTTTGATGTTTTTAAAAGAAATGAAAATAAAAAAATCCTGAATTAGTTTTTTAATCAAATACATTTAAAAGATTGATTACTTAAGTGGGTAGTGATTTAATTGGGCACTTTTTTGTTTGCGGAGTAAGTTTTTACTGTATTGCCCGATTTTCATGTTTGATAGCTCAATTTGAAGCTTTCCTAAAACGATACTGGGTTGCGTCACAAAAGTTTCACTGTACGAAAGTTTTTTTTTACTAATTAAAAAAGTTTGTAGAAAAATGAAAAGCGAAATTAAATATGTGCATTTTTTGCTTTAATGATTGTTTTCGTAAATTTGGAAATTAAATATGTGCATTTAATTTGGCACTTTAAAAAAATGATTGTTTCTAGTAAAAAAATCATCATTTTCAAATATTTAAGTTTTTCTTGACGTTTCCTCACATTATCTTTAGACAGTTTTCTTTAATTTAAAATTCAACTTGTTTTTAACGTAACTGCAAAAAGTGACAGCTAAAATGCCAAATGGTATAAAATAAGCAAAATTTGGGGGAAAAAAGTGCATTTAATTTCGGCATTTTTAAAAAGACCCTTTTAATCGAGTTTAAGTGCAGTGCTATGACCCCTACACATTTCAACGTTGTCTTTTAACTATTTAAAACTACAATTTAACACCCGACCACTTAATTCAACCTTTTTTCAACCGTTTTTACCTTCAGCATATGAGTGCCGAAATTACACTATTTTATTTTATAACGATTGCTCACCACAGACGCAACGTAGAACCACGGGGAGTAAAAATTCGGAAAATAGACTAAATTTTACCAGGACAGTTTAATTTTTAAACCAATTTATTGCGTAATTATGAAATGCCCATGTTCTAAAAACGAGTTACAAATTTATTTTTTATAAATCACATAATTTCACATGAAAATATCATAACATAACAAATAAAAAGCTCACGATAGTCATCTACATATAATTAGCTCTCATTTGAGCTATCAAACGTCGTATTCCGTCCAGGATTACCAAAGATATAGTCCAAAATCAAAAATGCCCAATTCGAAAGTGCCATTGATTAGACTTAAGTATTTCCAAACTTTCATTAAAATCTGAGCGAATCAAATTTTTTAATTTTCATTTAATTTGTTTGACCCCAAGAAACTACATGTTTAAAACTAGCTTTTACGAAAGTAACCTTAGTTGGCCAGTAGCCAAGTGGTTAGAGCGTCGGTCTCGGATCCTCGGACCCGTCGGTTTGAGTCTCCCTCAGTCGTTTTAATTTTTAACTTTTTACTTAAAAAAAAAGAGGTTCATTATTCAAGGTACGCTAAATGAGAAATGAAAAAAATAGATATTTTTGGTAATGAATTTTATTTATGTATTGTATTTTTGACATGAATTTTATTGGTGTCATTTAATGATTGTGGACGATAACAATTTTTAAGAAAAATGAATGTCAAAAATTGAATCAGCAGGTCAAATTACGTTAGTAAAAATTAATTAGAAAAGATCTGCCGTCAAAATCTAACTGTGGTGTTCTACCTTAAGTAAAGTGATAAATAATTACAATATGGGTTTTGATCTTTATTATTAAACCGCTTTCGTTAAAACATTTGAATAGGTTTATTGTTAAATTTGCCGATTCAATATTGAAATTATCAAGGTCAGCTAGCTTTTATTTGCCCATAATCTCAGCCTGGTTTGGTTTTTCGTGCACCTAGTTGTCGAATAAATGACAACTAAATGTCTGTGATTGTCTGTAATGCAGATTTTTAATTTTAATTTAACCTCTTATTTTAATAATTCTGATTGGTGGATAGTATATATATAAATGGTGCTAAATGTTATTTGATTGGATACTTTATGGTTTTCCTATTTTTATTCCCTGGACAAATGAACTCATCACGTCAGTTGCTCTTGCTCACCAGTCTGATTTGCTTTATACCTTTTATATCTGGTTTGGTTGTTTCTCAAAGTACAAACCTCCGAATCAAAGCGCCGCTTTTTCAAATTAAAAAAAAATCTACAAAGCGTTGACCTGTTTCTATTGGTTAATGATTAAAATATACGGATAAATTAAATATATATATAAATCACGGTTAAGAGCGTGAAATTATAAGAATACCCATCTTAAAGGGCGGAACCGAAGTTCCTCCTCTTAATATGCGACCGAACCTCCGTAGCATGACATGACGAAATAAAATAAACACTAATACACAGACCTGTGCACTGCCCCCCCCGGATTTTATTGGGGAGGCAATTCCAAAACGGGGAGGCAACTGTTTTGAAACGGGGGGGGGCAATAAAATGGGGGGCAAGCAGGGGCAAAGAAGAAAAAGTAGAAAAAATAAGGTAAAAATAGATCTAAAATGGATTAAAATACATTGAAACAGGCTAAAAACTGCAAAAATTGCGATGATGGCGTCATTATAGGTCAAAAATGGTGTCATAATTTTAGGGTACTTTTTCATTTTTTGGCGGGGGGGCAAATCCTTTAATAAAACGGGAGGGGGGGGGGCATTTTCAGACCGTGCACAAGTCTGTACAAATATTGTGTTTGCAATGATCGTTTTTATTATTAAATTAAATTATTGCTTATGCAATTTTTTATTAAAGGGAATTTTATATGTAAAAGTTGCTGGAAGTGAATCGTTTTCAAAGTATATTTATTTATTTGTTTTAACGTTAGTTTTAACGTTTTACAGGGAATTATGTATGAGCACGGGAGCTTTAGGAAAGTTTAGTTCTCGTTTTATATTCATTTTGCACTTCCTTATTAAATATGTAAAATAACTAATAATGGTGTTTATAATTAATACCCGAGAATCAAAATAGTTGTTTTTAAAGGTGTTAAAAATCAGCACTTCCTTATTAAATATGTAAAATAACTAATAATGGTGTTTATAATTAATACCCGAGAATCAAAATAGTTGTTTTTAAAGGTGTTAAAAATCAAATTTATATGGTGTTTAATTAAGATTTTACTGTTATTGCGTAAACAAACAGGATTTAGGCTTGGATTACAATTTTATATAGACAAATTATATGTTGTTTGTAACCTCCAAGCAAAGTTCAGGTAAATAGTTTTTATGGACAATTTCTGTTTCAATCGCTTTATTCTAAGAATTAAAATTTGCTGTTTATTAAGGTCTCTTCGGAGAACTTTTATTGCAGAGCGTTCAGTAGTAAACCAATTGCAACAAAGAGCAAAAATTACCCATTTTTATTTACACACAATTTATTTTTGAATTATTATACTTATAGAGTATTATAATATTTTAAGAAACTCAAATGACGAAAATTTAATTGGCGAAAAGCAGGCAACAAATTCTGTTTAGAATAATGATATTTTTTTGAATTTAGGGTAGTGCATTTAATTTCGGCACTTTTTTGTTTTTCCGATGTAACTTTTCACTGTATGGCTCGATTTTCATGTTTGATAGCTCATTTTGAAGCTTTCACGATACTGCGTTGCGTCACAAAAGTTTCACTGTACGAGAGTATTTTTTTACTTAATTAAATCAGTTTTTAAAAAAATGGAAAATTGCTGAAATTAAATATGTGCATTTAATTTCGGCACTTTACAATTCGTTAGGTAAGTGCTTTTGAACTTTTTGTTTTGTTCCCAATATACATAATATAAATTTTATTATACACAATTTATCACAGAAACTGCACAAAAATTAATATTACAAAACAATGATAAAATTTAAAGCAGTATTTTTCATGTCTCCAATCGGAGGGTGAACGGACATGAAAGTTTTATATACGCGTAGTTAAAACCAATAGTTCTAAAACAATTAGGCGTCAATTTATAAAAAATCTAGGCTTGGGTTGCTGGAATCACCAGCAGTATTTAATCGAATATAAGCAAAAAAGTAATAGGAAATTAAACAAAAACAGTTTAGTATTGAAGATTAAATACCTTGTTTTAATAAATTTGTTTATTATAAAATCTATCGTTTTAAAACAAAAATGTCAATTTTTGACAGTTGAAATTGATTAATTCTTTTAAAATATTTTGGACATAATTTTTTTAAGATTTTTAAAAGATGAATTTAAAAAAAATTAGAAATTAACAAAAACACTTAAATTTAAAGATTTGCTGATTAGTTTTTTAACGCTTAACAGAACAATTTTATTTAGAGCTTTCATGTCCTCAAATACTTTTTTACAAAATCTGCCAGAGCCAGAGGTATTTATTCTACTACAGTGTACATCTTTGGTTTGGGGACTTTAGAGCCGAGGGACTTTAGAGCCGGGACTTTAGAGCTTCTAAAGAGTTTTAGAAAGATTTTTTCTAAGCCTAAGCAAAACCTAAGCCTAAGCAAAACCTAAGCCTTAACCTAAGCCTAAGCAAAAGACTGAGCGCCTAACCCCTCGCTCCGGCTCTAAAGTCCCGTTACCCTATCTTTTTATTCACAAGTAGTGAGCGGGTATAAAGTTACAAAGTCAAAACAAAAAAATTTTGATGGCGTATCTTTATTGTACTCTCTATTATTGGAAGCTTGTTTTTTAATCTGTATTCATGCCTCAATAGTTGTCGGTACGGAATCCAATACAGTAGCCAACTGGGCCTCAGTTCCCACAAGATCCGCCAATTGATCAACGTGTAATGCTACCTATAATATTATAAAATAAATCGAAAAAAAATCAAACCACTCAGCGATGGGCCGGGACTAGTACCAACTCCCTGGTCTCAATTACAACAGTAAAAATAATATCAGGTAAACACTTTTGAAAAACAGTCACAATTTTAGTTAAGCATCATTGGGGGTAGTTGGGGGGGGGTTATGCCCTCCAAAATTTTTTAAATTACTGACACCGCCCATAAAATTTGGGCATAGCCCGGACACGAAAAAAAATTGAAACTATTCTTCCTCTATGTTTAGAACCATTTTTATTATTTAAAATAACTTTTAAATTTGAGAAAATCATCCATGCCATCACCCTGTAATTATTCATAAGATTAGTTCGAAAAAAAAGGTGGAGCTCCGGGAAAACATCACTAGTTTTAATTACAATTAAGGCCAAAATTATACATCATTATTTATTTTATTTTTAAACACTCATTTTTAAATGCTAAATATAAAAATTTTTGATTCTGGACCCCGGACCTTGCTAACAAACATTTTAATCCGCTTTGTTCCATCTTATATAACATGTAAATAAGTTACCAAAGCAAAAACCCATTATTGCCATAACTCAACAAATTTGTATTATAAAATGGTTAATCAAATGCCAACAGAAAAATTTAAGATACAGATTCTCCAGAAAAGTATATATTTATTATAGTACGGCGGTGCTTTGTGTCTCGTTGGGTGGAAGATTATTCTCCAGCTCCTGCATCTTTATGTGTTTTTTTTCAAATCCTTTAATAGTGATATAAATTCCAGAATAATAATATACCTTTTCTTAATGTGCCATTGAGCCACCACGACCGTACTGACCTCAGCACCCAACGGGCCTACGGGTACCACCTGGTTGCTGGTTTTTTTTCTCATAAAAATGAGTCCAGCTTGGCATGGTTGGAAAAGTTTGTTATACGTCGGCTACACATGGCAGTTTTCCATCTAGCAAACCAGTGGACAAATACAGTTCTATTGTGTGTGGAGTTTGTACCACTGGCCTTGAAGGAACACCTATGCTGCCCATGTACGACGTAAAATAGTAAAATCAATATCAGGCGAGTTGAAAAATCCTTTACACGAACATCTCGGAATGGGTGAACACTGCATGCAAGGAACACTCTAGCGGTAAAAATTGCCAACATTGTTGTTAATCTTGGATGAAGAGTCTCAACATATAGGGGTCAAATTTTTTCGGCCCTCCTGGCTTGTCTCAGCGCCTGCCCTTTGCATAATCTGCATAGGGAAGATAGGTTTCAGGTAATGCAACAACAACAACAACAACCTTTTCTTAATGAGATTGACTTTGTTTTTCTAGTGTCTTTCATAATATTATTATTATTCCACGGAGTTTAATATATTAAATTCTTACCTGCTCTTCCACTAGCATTTTGGCACTGGAGACAATCTGTCGGGCCTGTCTTTTGGAGAGATGCTCGATGTTCTTCACTAATTCCAAAGGATCCGCACCCGCAACGGACGCCAATGTCTGAAAATAACAAAAACTTCACATCCTAGAAAACACATAAAGTTATACACCATAGGTATCCAGTCACCGAATTTTGTAAACTAAAACAAAACTACTTCCCCGCCCGAAATTACGCAGTTAAAGGAGCACTGTCACAAATCAAATTCCTATATCGCCCGAAACGGACTGCTCCTTTAATACCAAACCTACCTAACTCAAATTCAGGATTTCGAGTGCTCCACTACAAGGCTACAACATTTTTAAAATTCAGCTCGATTGGTTCAGTATTAAAGGAGCAGTCCGGGTTGGGCGATATAGGATTTTGATTTGTGACAGTGCTCCTTTAATTAGTTATGTAATTATGCACAAAATTATGTGTTTTTATAAACTAAGCTGTTCTTTGACAAAAAAAAAGACTAGCCATAAAATTTCAAATGTTAAAAACCATTGTCTATTATAAACTAAAATACCTTAAATCCTGCATTGTATAGCTGTCTGGCCCGTCCTTGCTGCACTCCCTGTATGTCCATAAGCGGAATAAGTTCCATTTGAACGCAGTATGTCAATCTTTTTACGAAATCCGGAAGCAGGCTTTGATAGGGCCTATAAAACCAAATTTTAGAAGTCAAAATATTGTGTGCGCTTTCAAGTCAAATTAAAATAATATTTTATTTTAAAATTTTTTGAATGAAAATAAATTTAAGAAACAGATTGTTTTAAAGTTATGTTATCAATTACGTATTTTTCAGTTTTCATCAAATAGGAAAACTATCATTAAAATCTTGCACTTAAGATGTGAATGGTCTGTCTGGGCATTTAGTAGGTGGTAGCTATTACATGGAATGCGAATGAAAACTTGTGTAAGGATTATCAAAATTATTGATGTTTCTCCCATTCAATATTATGCTCCGGTCATTTAAAGCGGAGAGCTCCGGAGCTCCGACCCTTACACGATTTATTTTAAAATATAAACATGAAATACATTCAAAGTTATTTTTTTAGCATTTTTAAGGCTATTTAAGGTTGTTTTATATAATTTTGAGAAAAAAAAAATTAGTTCACAAAAATTTTTGACAAAATAATCTATGGTATCACTCTTTAAATATTCATAACTTTAGAATCAAAATATGGAAAAGCTCTGGAGGTTCGGAACTACTTCGGAGCTTCGGAGAACATCAATGACAAGATACAATTAAGATGCAGTAGCATAATTTAGCTATATTATAATAAGTACCTGTTAGGATTATTCTAGTATTTTTTTTTAAATTCAGTAGTTTTAAAACTTACCACAATTCTTCGAGGTTTTCGCAAAATCTAGCCACACATGAAGCAAAGGCAGCAGTTGACTGCAATAAGCTTTGCACCCATCCCCTTGGAACATTAAATCTATAAACACGGTTTAGGCAAAATAAGTCACAAATGGTAAAAAATATATGCGACTGCGACTTATTTTATATTTTAAACAGCAACTTATAAATACAAAATAAGTCACAGTCACCTGTATTTTATAATGACTGCGGCTCATTTTGCCGTAGTAAAGACGATATAGCAGGTCTAAAAAAACTGTTTCTCATTGTTAAGAAGAAACGATCTTTAGTTTTAATCGGTATTTTATAAAAAAAATACACGGTTTAAAAAATTAATATTTTTAATAAGTTGCTGAAAGCAAGCAAACATAGTCAATTCTGAGCCATAAAATGAGTAAAAACAAAAGAAGATACAAATTATTTTTGTTTCAACAAAAAGTCTCTTTACTTCGACATGTAAAGTTAATCGATAATTTTTGACGAACCAAAGAATTAATTTAATTAAGTTATTTAGTTTAATTAGTTTAGTTAAGATAATTAATATTTTTATGCTATGATTCGCGTAAAAAAGAATTATCAATTTCTTTATAGAATGTCTTTAAAAATCCAAGATTTATCACACTTCACACGAAAAATAAAATTATTTCGTTTATATTTTTCTGTCTATTCCTGTCCTATCATTAACCAGTTAAACGCGTTAAATCTCACTTGGCGGCCACGTCCCAGACCCTTTCCTGTTTCCACAGCCTATTCAGAATGAGGGCGAGGTAGAGGCGTCCTTCGCGGCGCTCTGGAGGGCCTCTCTGAGTGCGCCGCATCATCTGCACCATTTTCCCTTCGTTAAGGCCGCTGAGCTCGCAGACGCGCCGCTCGCTTTTGTCCAGTCGGCAGAACTCATCGTAAAACGTCTCCCAGTCGATTCTAAATCATACATTACATTTGAGCATCTAAATCATGCAAGTCAAACATTTGAGCCTAAATGGACGTAACGTGAACAACATCCAAAATATAAATACCTAAGCTCCGCGTAGTTTTCATATGGAATGACACAGCTGATAAGGTGGAGGTGACTGGCCAACACCAGGCCTTCCGCCAATGGCCGCCGCAGGTCCTCGTAGAGATCCGCCACTATTTCAGGGTCCACTGGTCCTTTAAACACAGCCACGCCCAGCGGGGTCGGCAGCAAACAATCCTCGCCTTCTACCACTGAACCCACAAACTTAGCTTGTGTTCCACCCGATTTATCTATTTCTAGTTTATTAAGGACGTCCTCTGATATTCTAGTATTTTCCTTTGATTTATCGGGTTGTGCGTTTTCTGTCGGAAACACGTCCATAGCGTCTGTTTTGTTTACCGATAAGTCCGAAACGTCAGATTTTGCAGCGGAAAATGTTATTTCGCAGTGTTTAACACAAGATTTCTCGGCGGGCGGCTCTGATTTAATGGAAGAAAGACGAACGGATCTGGTGGAAGCAGCAAAGGGTTCTTTGACTAAGTGACCACTTTTTAAATCTTCCACGGCTGTAGTGGCTAATTTTTCCAAATTAATTTTTCTCCGTTCAGCTAAAAATAATACCAATAATATATTTTAAACATTTGTTTACTATAATATGTTGCTGTTTGCGATTATACATGAGTTTAAAAAACGAAAACGTGAAATCTATCTAGATTTTTTTTTGTCCAGACAAGCCTTGAATTTGTTCGGGTGTAAATAAAAAATCATCTAAAACTGGATTTTGTGCTAAGCACCTAGATTGTAGACATCGTTTTGCAACTACTTTTACTAATCGTTTGCATTCGCCAAATTCAGTTCAATTTCAAAGCTTACTTAAAAAATCAAGGTTCCTTGACATACGAAAACAAATATAATTTTTATTACCAAGGTAAAATGGAGTCATAACTCATAAATTTAATTCGGAAAAAAATCTTAAAGTAGGTTTATACGCTTCTCAAAGATGAATTTACCTTTTTTTTGCTTTAAAATCCTGGTTAAAAAAGAATTAAAAAAAACTCTCTTAAAGTGAATTTTGTTTTTATAAAATTATGAAAGAAAAAGTCAGCTTACCTTGAACGCCAAGCAGTGTGCTTCTTAAAAACTCCAAAAATTCTTTTCGGGATTTTATCAGCTTCAATGCTAACAAAGTTAGGAGAAGCGATCGAATCCCGCGAGCTCCTTCGTCCAGCAAAGTGCTAAGGCATTCTCCGAAAGCTCCTCTCACTGTCTCCAAGAATCTTTAAAAAAACATACGATTTTAAAAAAATCTGGCACATAAATAATAATATAACAGTTTCCTATATTCTATTAGGGTTCTTACTTTGCTTTATTAGGGTTCTTACTTTTCGTTTTCTTCATTAGACGGTTTGGTGTTTTTGAATCTAATATTCATTTAACATTTCTCTACACCTTCTTATAATTATTAATGGAGCAAACAACTTACTAAACAAATCTCGTATTCGGTACTCAAAATCTTACCTAAACTGGTTATTTTTCTGTAAGATGGTGATACTTTCCCCGTAAGAGTCCAGACCCGCGCGACCAGCCCTTCCCGACATCTGCTTGTATTGTTGTCTAAAAAACGATAATTCAGTAGATAATGCACTAAACAGTTTGATTATTCCTAATAATAGAACAATCAGAATGTTACGCAAGGAAAAAAACTACAAAAGGACGGGATTTCAGAAATTACAAAATCAAATTCATTAGAAGTAAGTTTGTTTTCAAATTAATTTTGCTTTTGCTTGACGTTATAATAAATTATCTCACCTTGATATCATAACGTTTCCAACCATTGGTGTTCGGATAATCACTCGCTTGGCGGGCAAATTCACTCCTGCCGCCAGAGTTGAAGTGCAGCAAATTATGCAAAGTACTCCTTCCAGATAAGCATCCTAAACACCGCAGAAATTAAACATTAGAGAATTATTGTTTATAAATTAGCTGCGCTATGTACTCAAGACGCCAACGCTCAATTTTTGTTTCCACGATGCAGCAAACTACACTACACAGCATGGACTATAAATTTAAACAAAAAATTTTAAAATTTCTAATTTTTAAGAGACTATTTTTTAGATAGAATTATGCTTCTGTACATTTTTGACGGATTGAGATCTAAACACTGGAAAGTCCTAAAAATGCAATACTATACCTGAATTAGGCGTCTTTCTTCGGTTGTAAGACCAGAATGGTGATAGACGACGCCATAGGGAATACAGCGGGTCAAGATTGAACATAAGCGGTCATTACACTCCTCCTTTAAAGCCCGTAATAATTTAACCTAAACTACAAACCAGTAACACAACCCCTTACAAAAATTTAAATAACATGTGTAAAATTTACATCATCCTTTTAATATATAAACATCAGCCAAAAAAGGTATGGTTTGGTACATGTAAAAAATAAAATTAAGTTAGGGAGGATTAATTAAGTTAAGTTAGTTGGATTTTTTGCTTAAATTTTGTTTTGCACGTATTTAGGGATCTTACACGGATTTTTTTCATTTTTTATAGCATTTAAATAAAAAAAATTATGTAGGTAAGAGAAAAGTTAATTGTAAAACTTGAATTTAAAGTGAAGAAAAACGTACACACTTTTTCCTCAATTTTTCGCTGTTTTAGCTGCTTGGGAAGAAGTCTAGCCAGCAGGAGTGCCACGTTCTCCGCGTTTTTCTTCGTTGCACAAAAGACCAAAGAAGAGCCTTCGGGGATCACTTCCTTTAGCAGACTTAACAAATTATCGGGATCATCCGATCTCATCTAAATCCAAATGTTTGTCTTATTTTTGTATTATTTACAGTTGGGGTACACCAGACCAGATGTAATACAAAACTACAACATTCATAGATGAACACGGTCAAAAAGCTGGGGGGGGGGGTGTTTACCCCGAGTAAATGACATATCAAAATCTAGGAGGCAGGGTCGATCGAACCCCCTAGCTTTCTAGGACGGTCGACCCGGGGTAGAACATTTTTAAACCTAGAAGGGGGTCAGGTGGGGTCCAATTTCCGAAGCAAAATACTTTTAAGCCATTAAAGGTTTAATAATAGTTTTTTTATATGATAATACATTTTATTGAATAAAAAGCGATATTCAGGTATAAAAATGGTGTAAAAACATGAATTTCTGTTAAAATTCACGTTTTTGGAAGAAAATTTAGTATAAAAAAAGTACTTAAAATTTTCTCGAGAGAGGAGGGGGAGGGGGGGGGTCAGATTTTTTTAAATTTCAACATCTTTCTCCAGCCTGTAAGCTTTGCAATAATATCTCATTTAGCTAGCCCAATCCCTTTTTTGGTTGGGGAGGAAGGTCGTTCTCCTTTTTAGTGAAAAAACGTTGTCCAGCAATAGAATGTCCATGTTAATCTTACAAAAAACCACATCACATTCTGGTTTTACATTGGTTAATTACTCCTATCAATAAGTTTGAGCCAATTGAAAGACAAAAAATTTTCACTTTCCGAAATCCATAAGTGGCCATAACATAGGTGAAAACGGTTGGGGAAGCTATGGGGGGTGGTTACCCGGGGTAAATCGAATTTTGAATTCTAGGAGGGGGTCCCAGGGGGTCCGGACCCCCGCCTCCTAGCTTTTTAGGAAGGTCGACCCGGGGTGGGAGATTTTAAAACCTAGAGGGGGGGGGGTCAGGTCCTAGGGTGGGGTCAAATTTCCCAAACAAAATATTTTTAAACCATTAAATGTTTAATAATAGTTTTTTAGAAGATAATACTACAATTGATTGAATAAAAAGCTATATTCAGGTATAAAAAGGGTGTAAAAACATGAAATTGTGTTAAAAATTCACGTTTTTAGAAAAAATTTAGTATAAAAAAGTACTTAAAATTTTCTCGAGAAGGGAGGGGGGAGAGTTTAAAATCTAGAGGGGGGTCAGGGGTAAAAAATTCGAAAATTTGGGGGGGAGGGGGGAGGGCTGGATTTTTTTCTAGGGGGAGCCCCCAAAATTTTGAGAGTAGGGGGGGGTGGACCCAACCCTACCACCCCCCCTTGTTCATCTATGTATGTAGGTCGTTACCTTTTTTTAATAGTTTTAATGTTAGTATAAACTTTCATTTTAATTCAACATAGCAATCATTAAACTAAAAAACTGTCTACAGAATTAAAGCGTACCTGCGACGGTAATTCCCGCTTGAAGACTAGCGGATTTTCCTCGAAAGAGGTGGAGGGTGTAATGGAGTGAAGAAGATTACCTATCTTCACGTACTCTTTCAATTCAACCGGTCGAAAGTCGGACTGAAACAGTTCCGCTTCCAGGAAAAGTTGAAGGTCCTCGATATTGCTCAGGGTGGCGCTCATTCCAACTATTTGACATCCCGCCTTCTTCAGCTAAAAACAAATAAAATTCTTCGTTATAACAAGCATTAACCAAAGTTGTAATTGCGTCTGTTGACATTTCCGGTTCATCGTTAAAAGTCTTTTAAAATGTTTTTATAAAATTAAAAAATGTTTTCTCTATTATTTTCAGATAAAAAAAATAAATTGGCTTAGATTTTTGGTATACGCTTAAAACTCGTAGGTATGGTACAGTGTAACATAACTAATAAAGGAGATAAACTCGCGCTGTCTTCAAAACTTAATAAAGCGAAATTGTTAGCAATGGCACGACAGTTTTTTTATAATAGATTTCGTGCAAATCAGTTTCGTTTGTTTGTTTACAAATTTTTCTGTTTAAATTCATTTTATTGTACTTACCATAAGTCGTTTAGTGGCATTGATTAAGAGCATCAACAAGAATTATGGCCACTCTTCAGCCTTTAACCACAATACAATTACGATCACCTCATTTACAAATAAATTCCATACTTACCTTGGCCAATGTTTGTTCCAATACGGCCCCTCTCCCTCCAGTCTCCCCGAGCATGTGGAGTTCGTCCACGACGGCCAACCCCAGCCGGTCCGTGCGCTCTGCTTCGATGAGGCTGTTGATCAGACTGGCGGCTTTCTCGATGGTGGCCACGAAAACGGTCTGCTTTTTGCGCCTGTTAACGGGCGGAATGCGCCCTTTGCTCGCTGCGTATTCTTCCACCCAAAACGTTTATTTCACAATTTCAGGGGTATGGTATCTAATCATATGATGTGAGTATGGTTAGGTTAAGCTACGAGGTTGGTGGCCACCGCAAACAGACCTGTGCACGGTATGAAATATTAGTGGATGTGCTCCCTCCCCGTTTTATTGCCCCCCTCTCTCGCACAAAATTGAAAAAATACAAAAAAAATTATGGCGCCATTTTTTAACTATTATCACGCCATTATCGCAAAATTTTTGCAGTTTTTAGCCTATTTGAACGAATTTTAACCTATTTTAGTTATTTTTTACTTAAATTACGCTTTTTTGACCTTTCATTCTTTTTTTCTCCTCTGCTTGTCCCCCCCCCCCCCGACGCCTATACACTTCCAGAAGAGAAGGCAGTTCACCTATAAGCTAGGGATGGTTCGTACTCTGCATATACTCTCTAGGTGAACTGCCTCTCGAATTTTATATGGTATAGGTAACCATAGGTGAGAACGGTCGGGGAAGCTAGGGAGGGTGGTTACCCGGGGTAAATCGAATTTTGAATTCTAGGAGGGGGTCCGGACCCCCCCCTAGCTTTTTAGGGGGAGTCGACCCGGGGTGCGAAATTTTGAAATCTAGAGAGGAGTCAGGTGGGGTCCGGTGTCCAAAGCAAAACAGTTTTAAACCATAATAACTTTAATAATTCAAAATCTAGAGGGGGGGTCAGGGGTAAAAAATTCGGAAATTTGGGAGGGGGGAGGCCCCCTAGATTTTCGTCTAGGGGGGGTCCCAAAATTTCGAGGCTAGGGAGGGGGGTGGACCCCACCGTGTCCCCCCTTTCTCACCTATGTAGGTAACAAAAATTTTAGAAAGAGGTTTCTCCAATCACGTCTTCAAATATAACTATGAAAACAAAAAACTAAATTGCGATTCAGAAATAATATATTTGAATTAACTTTTAAAAAAAGCATTCATAAACTAAAAGGAACTTCGAAAAAAAAAAACAATAGAAAATCAGACCTGTGCACTGCCTTCCGGGTTTTTATTGGGGGAGCAATTCCAAAATGGGGGGGGCAACTTTTTTGAAACGGGGAGGAAGGGCAATAAAACTGGGGGGCAAGCAGGGGAGAGAGAAAAAAAAGAGAAAAAAAGGAGAAAAAAAGAAAAAGGGAAAAAAGACAAAAAACCGAAAATAAGGTAAAAATAGGTCTAAATAGGCTAAATAGTCATTGAAATAGAATAAAAATTGCAAAAATTTCGCGATGATGGCGTTATTATAGGTCAAAAATGGCGTCATAATTTTTGGGTACTTTTTTATTTTGGAACGGGGGGACAATAAAACGGGGGACGGGGGGCAAATCCTCCAATAAACGGGGGGCATTTCCAGTCCGTGCACAAGCCTGGAAAATTATTGAATATTTAAATATACCTATACAAAATTAATGAGAAATTTTTTTAAAATGATGAATGTATTTAAATTCAATCTTATTATTTTTTAGTAAATTGTGTAATAAACGCGTCCCAGAAAATTTAGTTTTAAGCCAAATGGAACCAAGGATTTGATTTTTTCCTGAACAATGGAAACATACGGCAAAATAAAAACTGCATCTTTTTTCTCCACTAAAATTTTCTTCAAAATTAATAATTCTGCAATAAGAGTTTTGCCGCCACTTGTTGGAAGAGATATAATCAAATTTTTGTCATTTCCACTTTTTAATGCTGGAGAATTAAGACAGTCTTCCTGCCATTTGTAGAGGTTTTTGATTCCTATAAGAAATAAAGTAAATAAATATTTTTCATAAACAATAATAAAGGGGAGGGGAGGGGGATCATATATTTCAAAATCTAGAGGGGAGTCAGGGGTAAAAAATTCGAAAATTTGGGAGGAGAGAAAGGGCCTGGATTTTTTTTGGGGGGGGCCCCAAAATTTCGAGGCTAGGGGGGTGAAGGTGGACCCCACCCTACCCCCTCCTCTTGTTCATCTATGACCATAACCATACCCCCTCCCCTTGTTCATCAATGGCTGTCGCACGATTTTTAATGTTATACCTTTTTAAACCTATGATTTTTTAAGTTTTACTTAAAAAACAATACAAAAAACAGCAAAATTAAATTAAAGCAATTAGCAAGTTAAATTATTTATTTCTACTGCTAATTGTTGCTATTGCCATTGCTTTTGATTACCAATAGGTTTATTACGAGCATAGGTGAGAACGGTCCGGGAAGCAAGGGGGTGGTTACCCAGGGTCATAGGTGGGCAGGGGGGTTGAGGGGTTATACCCCTCCCCTAAATTTGGGGTACCCTGGGACACCCCCCCCCCCAAATTCGCCTCTCGGAGAAAAATTTTTAAGCGTTATAAAAGGACTAAAAAACATTTTCCACGCTTCGCGCGGAGTGTTTATTACCAATACCTTGTTATCATATGCTTCATTATTCAATAAAAATAAGTCTATAAAAAAAAGACAAATTTTTTACAAACAATTTGATACCTTAAAATTTTCGATTTTTCGAATTTTCCAAAATATTACAGCTTAAAAATGAGTACATTGAATTATAGCTGAGCAATGCAAAGTACCAGAAAATGTTTTTAAAATTACTTTTAACCTTTAAATTTTTAATACCACTATATAAAAAATCTAAAGGGGTTCATTATTTTCCTATTATTTAATAAAAATAAGTCTATAAAAAAAAACAAATTTTTTACAAACAATTTAATACCTTAAAATTTTCGATTTTTCGAATTTTCCAAAACATTACAGCTTAAAAATGAGTACATTGAATTATAGCTGAGCAATGCAAAGTACCAAAAAATGTTTTTAAAATTACTTCCAACCTTTAAATTTTTAATACCACTATATAAAAAATCTAAAGGGGGGCCCAGCGTCGTCATATCAAGGTTAAAAAACAAAGTAACACAAATTTGGAACTGGAGACCAATTAAAACATAAAGAATGGGGTGGGTCTAGCGTGGTCATACCAAGATTACAAAACAAAATAATACAAATTTGCAAGTGCGGAGACAATATAATTAATGGGACGCTGAGTGAAGCGCGAGAAAAGTTTTTAAAAATGGTCGTTCTAGACCCGCCAAATTTTTATCCTTGGCGACCCAAAAGGGGACCCCCTGACAAGGGACTCCTTGACCCCGCTGGGGTGCTATCACTCCCCAGACCCCCATATCTGGGGGGGCTACCGCCCCCAGACCTTCTTCAGGATTAGTATTTACCCCCCGAGACCGCCCCCCCAAATAAAATCGTGGGCACGCCACTGGGTACAAGTACCATTCGTGTACCAATTATCGACTTGACCGATCGAAAAGAAACATCTTTATACCCCAAATCGGACGATTAGACTTTTTTTAGGTTATTTTTTGGATTTAAGTCCTCTGTAAACAGCTATAAGCCCATTTAAGCCGGAAAATTGCTTACTTTTGAAATGTATAATTTTATGTTGTTAAGAAAAAATTTTCGTTAAGCAACAAAAAAATTAAAAATCATATTTTAAGATTTTAAGTTTCAAGAATCTAAAAATATCTGAAAATTATAGGTGTTTTTGGTCCGCTAGAGGGAGGTCCACCCCCGTAAGGCCAAAATTTTACGGACCCCCTGGTTTTTTAGGGGGGAAAGTCGACCCCGGGTGCGACATTTTAAAATTAGGGGGGAGGAGGTCCGGACCAAAGTTTTTTTAAATCACTAAATTGAGTGTATTAGATTTAATATTGAATTTTATATACTAAAACAGTCTATTTAGACCTAAAAAGTGTATTTAAACACTGTTTTTAACTAGGAAACCGTGTTTTTGACAGTAAAAAAATTATACTTTTAAAATTGGTCGGGAGGGGGGAGGAGGATCAGCCTCGCTGGGGGAGCAGTGGCGTGCCCATGATTTCATATCGGGGGGGGGGGTGGTCTGGGGGGTAAATACTAACCCTGATGGGGGTTTGGGGGCGGCAGCCCCCCAGATATGGAGGTCGATATCCCCCCAGCGGGGTCAAGAGGCAGAGCCTCTTGTCATGGGGGTCCGGGGGTATAATGCTCCCCGGGGGAGAAAATTCTTAAATACAATAGAAATTTTAATTCCAGGTGATACTTATTACAAATTTTAAGGTTTTTTAATTATACACTTAAAACATGTGTTTAAACGTTAATAAAAGGATAATAGTGTTTATAGTAGTTTTATTAAACATTTCTGCCTTAACTACTGAACGGGATAATCGATTTGAAATCGAAAAACTAAGATAAATTATCGATTTAAACTACCCGCGTAGCGGAAAAATTTTAGTTTTTTGACTATTAATATGCTTTTGGAAGACATCAGGAAAGTTTCTGTATTAATATTAAAGAAAAAAAATTTTCTCTCCCAAAATTTAAAAAACGTAAGGGACCCCCCCTTACAAAAAAATTCGGCTTCGCCGGATTTCGGGGGAGGGGGACGCCACTGGGGGGGGGTTAGGCCGGACCGTTTTCGAGCATTGGGGGAGGGGGCATCCTGGATTTTTTCTGGGGGGTCCGAAATTTTGCTCTAGGGGTGGGGGGGAGGTGGGGTGGACCCTTCCGTTCCCTTCCCCCAACCAAAAAAAACACCTATGATCAAAAATATTTACAACAATTTTTTATTTGGCTTTAAAAGCTTATTTAAGCTTGGTTTTGCTGATATTAGTTATCCTAATCCTAATCGAAACCTAAAAATCATGTTAAATTGTGTTTTGACAATTTTTTATTTTAATGTGTGTGTGTGTTTTTTAAATTTCGATTTTTTTTCACAATTGAAATTTAGCCCATTTTAAACTGGTTGCCGTGCCGTACAAAACTCAACTGATACAATTCAGAAAATGTATTTTTATGGGATAGTATGGGACACTATTTTACACTATGGGACTTGTATTAAGAAATTTTATTGCAGTACTTACCTTTGAATTCACTCAGTAAAATTTTGACTTCATCTGGCAAACCAAAAAAAGAGTTCGGATCTTCAATTTTGGGATTTTTTGCCTGCAGAATAAGTTTTTCTGACAAAGAAAGACGTTTTCTTGAATTAGATTTTGGTTGTTTCTCAATTGAAATTCCTATATTTTGAGGTGACTTTACACAAAAAAAGGTTGGGTCTGATTTGTTGGGTCCTCCTCCACCATTAAACACTGGCGACGAGCATCTTTCTTCACTGGATTGACTTTCTTTTAATATCATATCTTTCATAATTTGACTCCAAAAAATATTTCTATGGTGTATACTATAGTTCGTCTGCCGCTGCCGCCGCTAACTAATCAAGTCAAAAAAATTTAATTTACTTCCAAGAAAACTAAAATAAAAATGACATCAGTTTTCTACAAAAAAAAACATTTTTAAATACTAAATGTTATTTTTTTGTGCAATATTTTCTAGAAATTAATCAGATCTTAAGTGGTAAAAGTTTTTTATTTTAAACATTACAAAAAAGCCTTTCTAGAGCATATTTTTTAAAATTGTTGTATGCAATTTGGTGTCGGGAAGAACTACATTCTGCATAATAACTTTGGAAAGAATATCTTTTGCAATAATAACTTTTGCAAAAATACATTCCAGTAAATTATCTTCGGAAAAATTAACTTCTTGCCGTGCGTCGCGGACAATATTATGCTGAAAGGTACTATTTCCACCCTTTTTACGCTGAACGTTGGATGAATAAACCGAAAGGTGAGACGCGCAGAGGAATGGAAGTAAACAAATCTTATAATTTAAAACATTACGTACAAACTATTGATAACAAAAATCGGATTTTTTTAAGAAAACATTAATGAAAAAATCCGTCACAATACAATTTAGCTTGATTTTAAGGTTGTGCTTAGACTCAAGAAAAATAAATTTGATTAAAGCTGAGTTTTAATTTGCTTTTAAATTCTTTTACACCAGTATGATTTTGTACTTTGAGTTTTTAAAACCATTAAGTTTTTAATTTGTCGATAAGCGAGTATTTATACTTTTAAAATTAAACAGACCAGCGTACTGTTTAATTTAGTAATTTAGTGTAATAAATTTAACAGTGTATATTTTTTGTAAAGCAAAGCGCAGTGTGTAATTCAGACCTGTGCACGGTCTGAAAATGCCCCCCCCCCCGTTTTATTGGAGGATTTGCCCCCCCCGCCAAAAAATGAAAAAGTACCCTAAAATTATGACGCCATTTTTGACCTATGATGACGCCATCATCGCGAATTTTTTGCAGTTTTTAGCCTATTTCAATATATTTTAAGCCATTTTAGACCTATTTTTACCTTATTTCCGCTTTTTTTGTCCCTTTTTTCCCTTTTCCCTTCTTATTTTCTCCTTTTTTTCTCTTTTTTTTCTTTCCCCCCTGCTTGTCCCCCCGTGTTATTGCCCCCCGTTTCAAAAAAGTTGCCCCCCCTGCCCCCCCCATTTGGAAGTGCCCCCCCCGTTTTAACCCGGGAGGGGGGGGGGAGCAGTGCACAGGTCTGGTAATTTACTAATTCAGCTCAATTTTACATAAATACTTTTTGGAAATTTGTAAAAAAAAACTTTGATATGACGAATCAACACTGTGCACACACAAACACACCGATTTTTATGTACAAAACTTTATTCAAGCATAGGGTAACTGACTTAATTTCGGCCACTTTTTTTTAGTTTTTTGAATAAGTTTTTCCTAGCACTTCTAATTGAGCCAGTATTCGGTCTAAAAATCAAACGACAGCTATTTTTGTTATTACAGTGCAAAATTTAAAAATTTCTGTGACACTTAAAAAATCGTGGAGGTTTAAACTTTGTTTTTATAGTGGCTGAAGTTAAGGCGTGTGCCATTAACTTCGGCCACCTAGAAAAAACTGGCTATAACTATTGCTAAAACGAACGATAAATATTTTAAAAAGTTGAAAATTTATCCTTAGGTATTGTTCTTGGTACATATAACTTAATTTTTTCCGGTTTGCAAACTTTTATAGCTATTAGCAAGACTTTAAATAATTATGTAAAAACCTTAAAAAACACAAGTTTTAATAACACGTGTTTTTTGTTGAATTTTTTTGGTGTGAAAAAATATTTCAACATAAAATGGCTTTTGTTACAGCCAGCCAACTTTAAAGAAAGCCTGGTAAAAATTTTATTCCGCTCTATTAAGTTTTTTTACATTTTCAACCTAAAAATTACAAAAAACATAACCCGCCTTAATTTCGGCCACCTTTTAGGTTTAAAAAAAACCTAAAACACAAAAAAACGATTACATAACCCAAAATCATCAACTTTAAGGATAAACAAAGCGTTAAAAAAGTTGAGGAGTGGTATAATTCCACACCAACCCTTGCCTATTTTTGATGTTTAATATCTGACTGCATTCCTCCGCCAAGAAAATAACCTGAGTTTTTTTACTGCATTTCAATAATCTTTGAGAAATTCATCTACTGGTTTTTGATAGTTCAAACCTATATAATTGGAAGTTGGATTACTCCAGCCCGCACAAATGTTTACTACAAAATTCTTATGAATGCATCCCTCCGCCAAAAGAAATAACCTGACATTTTTACCGTGTTTTAATTTACTTTCACAACTTTTTGAAATATTGGTACTTTATATTGTGGAAACTGGTGGGTTGGGTACTTGGGTGGGGGAAACTCCATTGACATTGATTTTTACTATAATCAGTATATGACTGCATCCCTCCGCCAAGAAAATAACCTGACTTTTTTATTGTGTTTCTGTATTATTTTTAAGAAGTTCCTTCTGGTCTATTCATAATTTAATACAACATAGTAAATTATGTGTTATGAAACCCCACCCATACATATGATGGTGCAAATAGTGTTAAAATAGTGTCTTTCACGTGAATTTTAAGGTGGCCGAAATTAACGGAATCTTAAAATGCGCAGTTAGTTAAACGCATTGAAAAGTGATTTTAAAGAAAATATCAAAACATGAAAATTTAGAATTTTGAGCTTTAAATAGAAGTTATTTTAAAGTTATAAAGAGCTTCGTTCTAAATTTGATGCAGTTTAAACACAAAGCAAAAATCCAGAAAATCACAAAAAAATCACTTTTTGTATAAAAATATTGATAATGCAGAATAACACAAATAAAAAGCTTTTGCAAAAACAGTTTTTTCAACATTCATCCAGTTACTTTTGTGCTAGTTCTTTTGTGTTTTAAAAATAAGCCGATTTTCTAACACCCTAAATTGGTGGCCGAAATTAAGGCGTGACCAAAATTAAGTCAGTTACCCTAATTATTTTAGAAATATTTAGAATAAGTCAAATGACAAATTTTATTACTTTGTTTTTAGTTTTTGAATTCGCAATATTTGGCAATGTTTTAAATTATAAGATTGCTTTATTTTATTTGATTTTGCTGCGCGTCCTTCACGTCGGTTTATTTCTTGAAGAAGGGCGGAAAAAATACCTTTCAGCATAATATCTTCCGCGATGCACGGCAAGAAGCTATTTTTCCTAAAGTTATTTTACTGGAATGTATTTTTACAAAAGTTATTAATGCAGAAGAGATTCTTTCCAAAGATATTATGCAGAATGAAAGTATTTTTCCTAGCGGCATGCAATTTGTGTTCGTTTCAATTTTAGGAAATTTGAACACCAGCGGCGCTAGGAAAAAATACATTCTGCATAATATCTTCGGTAAGAATCTCTTCTGCAATAATAACTTTTGCGAAAATACATTCCAGTAAAATATCTTTGTAAAAAATAACTTCTCGCTGTACATCGCAGAATATATTATGTTGGAAGGTATTAATTCTTTCCGCTTTTCAAGAAATAAACCGACGAGTGAGACGCGCAGCGAAAATAAATAAAACAATCCATGGACTTTGATATTCGATATATCGGAGTCCACGAACAATCTTATAATTTAAAACATTGCCACTATGCGAATTTACAAAACAAAAACAAACAAAATTATAAAATATTTCATTTAATTTAATTTAAATATTTCCAAAAAAAATAATGTTTTAATAAACTCTTATACATAAACATCAGCGGAGTATGCACAGCATTGATTGATTCGTCATTTTGAAGTTTTTTTTAACAAATTTCCAAAAAGAATCGATGTTGAATTGTGCTAAATTTCTACACGACGCCTTAAATATAAATTAATACACACACTATTAAATTTATTAAAATAAATTACTAAATTAAATAGTACGTTGGTCCGTTTAATTTTAAAAGTAAAATTACTCACTTATGAACAAATTAAAAACTTAATGTTTTTAAAAACTCAAAGTATAAAATCATACTGGTGAAAAGGCTTTAAAAGCAAATTAAAACTTAGTTTTTATTAAACTTATTTTTCCTAAGCCTAAGCAAAACCTTGAAATCAAGGAAATTGCGTTGTGATGAATTTTTTTAATAATGCTTTCTTTAAAAAAATCCGATTTTTGTTATCAATAGTTTGTAATGTTTTAAACCATACGATTTGTTTATTTTTATTCCAATGACGTATATAAAGTTAGCGCACGAAATTCGTGCGCGCACGAATTTCCGCGCACGAATTTTGAGCCTGTATATTTTCAGTCGCGTCTACCGTAAAACACGGTTTTTGCGCCCATCGCACATTGAGGCACAATATTGGTATGAAAAAATACGTATTTTTTTAAATTGATTTTGAATAATAAAATTATTATAAACAATTAAAACATTAAATAAAAATGATAAATTGTAAAAAAAAACACTTGGTGAGACTGGTGAGAAAATTTAAAGCGTTAAATTTCCTGGAAGTACGCCTCCTTAATTAGAATTATCATGATAAACTTTTATTAAATGATTTATTCAAAAAACTGAGAACCTAAGCCTGAGCAAAACCTAAAAATCAAGCAAAACTTTATCATGGTAAATTTGTATTTAATGATGCTTTTTAAACTGAAGAGTAAAAACCTTATTTTTTCCTAAGCCTAAGCAAAATCAAAAAATCAAAGAAAATTTTATCATTGGGGGGGGAGGGAGGGTGGAAACAGCAATTTTGAAAATACGTTTACAAAATCGTATCCAAAACACGAGTTTTCCGAAGACGAGATGTTTAAAAGACGAGTTTTCCGAAGATGAGATGTAGAACCTTAAGGCTTAAGCACCCCAATGGTTATGGGGGGCTTCGCCGCCCCCGAAACCCCCCCATTTAGCACTTTTTTTAAATGATGACAATTGTGCCCCACCTTTTCTCGCTCCGGCCACCCCAGTCAACCATTCCTGGCTACGCCCCTGTGTAGAAGCCGTAGAAGATGTTGAAAGACAAGATGTAGAAGACTAAACTTCCGGACACCCAAATTATTTCGTAAAACGGAGAGAAGCTTTTTTGTTTTTATTAGTTTGCAATATGAAATCAAATTTTGTTCTGGATAGTTTATTGGTTTGCTGAGCTTTTAAAATTTAAAAAAGTAAATGTTTTCCTAATAACAAACAACAATAAAGTATTTGAATATCAAAGAGTTATGTTTTATAATCTTTTCCCATATACCAACATTGTGCTTTAATGTGCGATTGGCGCAAAAACCGTTTTTTACATAAACGTGACTGAAAATATACAGGTTCAAAATTCGTGCGCGCACGAATTTCGTGCGCTAACTTTATATATGTATTCCAATGGGCCAAACTTTATAATTTTGAAAACTTAGTATAAAAACATTCTTAGTAAGTCTAAAATGCTTTAAAAATTATTCAAAACTTTGTTTTATTTAAATTTACTTTTCCTAAGCCTAAGCAAAACCTAAAAATCAAGCTAAATTGTATTATGATACATTTTTAAACCATGCTTTTTTTTAAAAATGTTGATATATTTTTGTTATCAATAGTTTGTACGTGATGTTTTAAATTATAAAGATTTGTTTATTTCCAATCCGCTGCGCGTCTCACTCGACGGTTTATTGCGCTCCACGTAAAAATACCAGCGTAAAAATTCTTTCGACATTTGATTTTCTTACAAATAACATTCTGGTAATAATACCATCGGATAATTTGACAATCTGACTGATTGACCATTGAGCTTATTTTTCTTGAACCTAATAAGCAAAACCTAAAAATCAAGCTAAATTGATCGAAGGTCAATTAGTCCGAATGTGAAATTACCCAATGGTATTTTTACCAGAACGTCATTTGTCGAAAGTTTTTTTTACCGAAGGTATTTTTACGCAGGAATAATTACTGGGAACGGGTTTATTGATGCAACGTTCATCGTTAGAAGAAGGGCGGAAAGAATAGTTAAAGTTTTACCCATTCATAAAGACTC
>JASAMX010030985.1:0-20542 GCA_030248175.1 Microlaimidae sp. YZB2_3 | reverse complement strand
GGCCACAAAATGTGTTGAATAATTAATTTTTCATGCTAAAATGCAATTGTTTTTTTTCTCAGTTTCAAAAGTTTCTCTCTAGATTTGATTTTTTATGCTGGTGACTAGGGAAAGGGGGGGCCTCTCTACCCCTAATGTCAGATAATTATTGGTGTAAATTGAAAGAGTATTTTGCTTTAGTTATGTTTAAAAAACTAAAGATTGACATTCTGCCTTCAGCAAATACAAAACATAACACATCCTATATAACCAGCACAGAGAATGAAAAGTTTAATAGATTTTCTATATTTATAATGCAATAAATGGCCACCTATATAAAATTAATTTTTTTATTATTAAAATTTTATTATATGAAAATTGTGTGTCAAATATAGAGTATTAGTCAGAAGAATGATGTGTATAATTGGACAAATTTAGTCTCCAGAATTTTCCCCAGTCTGAAATTGAACACATTATGGTTTGTATTTATTCTTTATAGGTGTGATGATAGTGATTTTCTGTCATTTATGCGTGAAAAATGGCTAGGGATTAGTTATAGAGTAAATTTCCTGAGTTTTGGGGGGATTTTTTGCCAGTTCGGGGGGAAAATGCCGAGTTGGGGGTTGGGGGGAAACTTGGGGGCATTTTGTCAAAACTTGGGGGGATTTTCAACCAGGGAGATTTTACAAAATTTGACAGTCAAAATTTTTTTGATTAAATGCTGAGTGGTGACGTTAGACTTCGACTTAGCTTGTGTAGTTACAACTGTAGCATTTATAGTTGCTGGTGAAAACAAAAAAAATAAAGAACACGAAGAAAAGAATTAGGACGAATCACTCATCTTTGCCTTGCATGGATAACGCAGCAGCAGAAAAAGATCAGGATCTTTATCTGTTTTTTTTTACCTTTACTTTTTTGTTTCTTTTTTCAAATCTTGTTGGTTTGTGTGCGGTATTGTTTGATTTTTTATTAAGAAATCTAGAAAAAGTTACATAGGTGTTACAAAATTCCGAATTCAGAAAGAAATTACAAATTGTAAAACATCTTTACGGAACACTAAATCGTAACTAAAAAAAACTGTTGTTTTGATGGTTATTTTAAAGATTTGAGCTTAGTTCAAAAGAGTTAAATGAACACAATTAGAATCCAAAAAATGACTTTTTTTCAGCATATGCAATTGGATGATGTTAATAAAAACAAATAAAATGAATAGTATAATTAAATTAAAAAAACTTAGGATGTTTGGGTAACTAAATGCTTGAAAGTTGAAAAGAACTCAAAAAAAAATATTTTTAAAAAAATCTTTAAAATTTTTTTTGGAGAACAGAATATGGTGAAACCACCAAAAGGACAATGCAAAAAAACAAATTTTTTTTTGTTTAATTTTTGTTTTGTAAAATTTAACTTTTTTTACCGCCATCATTGAAATTCCTAAGCCTAAAATAAAAACCTAAAAAAAAATTAAACAAAAATTGGGTGATAATAATTAGATTTTTATTAAAAACAGTTGTCTCAAAAATGTGAATTTTTTCAACAACTAAAAATTTTGATGGGCATCTTACGAATGATTATAGTATGGTTAGTTGTTACCAGCTTAAGCAAGTATCTTCTAACACTGCCACAAACATTAGGTAAATAGCAAATAAAAGATATCAGTTTTTGATTAAAGAAGCTTTATTAAAAAAAATTTTGTTAACATAAATTGAACTACTAAAAGGCAATTTTTGGGTAATCGCCTTATAACTCCTAATTAAAAGCTCAAAAATCTCAAAAATAGCCACAAAAACCAAAACCACCAGCTTTTATTTAATAAATGAAAAAATACGTCCAAATGTATTTTACTTTAGGGGCTTGGTTATATTCAATTTTGCAACGCGAATGGGAATGAATCCATGAAAAATATAAAAAATTAGATGTTGGGCAAATGCCAAGCACTTGGTTATATATGTATTAAAAATAATATTATTTTTATTAAACGCTTAATAAAAAAAATTTTTCTTAATAGCATAAAATTGTACATGCCGAAAAAAGGGCAATTTTTGGTTTATAATCGTGTTTATAAAATTTTTTTTCAGTAGGCTCAAATCCAAAAAATAACCAACAAAATAAGACTCAACGAGAGTTTCAATTTATTGTTATAAAAAGATGTTTTACAATTTGTAATTACTTTATGAAGTCGGAATTTTGGTACACCTATGCAACTTGTACCAGATTTCTTACTAAAAAATCAAACAATGCCGCACACAAACCAGCAATACCAACAAAAAGTAACAAAAAACCAAAGATAAAAAAAAACAGATAAAGATCCTGATCTTCTGCTGCTGCTGCGCTGTGCATGCCAGGTAATTATAAATGAGGCGTCCCAATACTTTAATTCATGTTCGTCATCATTTTTGTTTTCACCAGCAAATATTGATGTTGCAGTTGAAACTACACAAGCTAAGTGGAAATTCATCATCAGCAGTGAGCATTTAATCAAAAAAATTTTGACTGTCAAAATTCAGAAAATCTCCCTAATTTAAAATTCCCCCAAGTTTTGACAAACTCCCCCCAAGTTTCCCCCCAACCCCCAAAACGAGACTTTCCCCCTTTTTTTTTAAAAAATCCCCCCAAAACTTAGGAGAGTTTCTCCATCTCTAAACCCTGGCCATTTTTCAACGTAAGATGACAAAAAATCACTATCATCACACCTATCTAGTGTGAATGCAATCATAATGTGTTCAATTCAAACTAAAAAATTTTGAAAACTGCTTTTGTCCGTATATATTATTCTGACAAATCCTCAAGATTTGTCACGCAACATTATTCACAAAATTTTTATTATACTGGAATTAATTTATATAGGTGGCCATTTATTGCGTTATAAATATAGTAACTTATTAAGTTTACATTATGTATGACGATTTGCTATAATGTGTAATGTTTCGTATTTGCTAAAGGCAGGACGTAAATATTTAGTTTTTAACACATCATTAAGCAAAATACTACAACAATTTACACCAATAACAGTACAACACTAGGGGTAGAGCCCCCCCCCCTTTCCCTAGTCACCAGCATAAAAAATAGATATAGAGAAAAAATTTTTGAGTAAAAAAACAATTGCATTTTAGCACTAAACTTATTTTTATGCTCTGTTTTGTTTGCCCAATTTTTTTTGTATTTTGTGTTTTGTTATGTTTGCGCGTTTTGTATGTATTTGTATTTTTTGGTGCTTGCGCGTTTTGTACATATGTTTTTGTATTTTTTGTATTTTGTGTTTTGTTATGTTTGCGCCTTTTGTATGTATTTGTATTTTTTGTATTTTATGTTTTGTTATGTTTGCGCGTTTTGTATGTATTTGTATTTTTTGTATTTCGTGTTTTGTTATGTTTGCACGTTTTGTATGTATTTGTATTTGTTGTATATATTTGTATATAATTATACTATTTTGTATTTTGTGTTTTGTTGTGCTTGCGCGTTTTAATTCAATATTTTTTCAGTTTTTAATTATGGATACTCCGGTTTATTACAAACTTCATTCCTCTTGTCCCGAGCTGTCCAATTTGTCGGAATTGGAAGTGCCTATTCCAGTTGCCGGATTTCCCTTTCCTTCTGTGGAACACGCTTACGTCTATATGAAAGCTCGTATGTTTAATAATTTCATTTTATCTAGTTTAAGTTTAAAGTTTTGTTTTTTTATTATTAAATATTTATTATAATAATTTCTATTATACTTATTTGTTTTTGTTTTTTGTTTTTTTTTTCTGTTTTTTTTTGTTTTTTCAGTAGTTTTTTTTAATTTCAATGTTTATATAGGTAGATGCAAATTTCAGTGCTGTAACGTTTAACCAATTTCATACAAGTGGTAATATATTTATAATTTGTTTTTTATTCTTATTAGTGCATATATAACGTTTTTTATCCATATTTATGTTTTTTAGGTCAATTTTATATAATTTATTTATTTTAATTTTCTATTTTATTTTAGGTTCTTTTATTTTTGAAGTTCATTCTGAACCCAGCCGCCCTTCAGGTCCTCCTCGCCACGGGATGTCGCCGCCTCAAGGAGTCCACGTGCCATCCTTTTTGGGGGGTCAGAGCGCCAGGGAATCTCGGTCAAAACCGGCATGGTTTTTGCTTGAGTATGTTTGCAAAATTTTGTCCAGTAAATATAAGCGTAGTGTAACGTTTGTGGTGGGGGACAGCCTCGCCCGTGGCGTTGAAAAACACCTTCCGTCCTCCTTTTGGATCATATGTTTCCCTGGCGCCCTGTGCAACCACATCACGCATTTATGCGAGTTTTTTGCATCTCATCCTCTTGCGATGCGTGTTGTGGCGCATGTGGGCACAAATCATCTGATCAGAAAGGATGATGGGAAGGGGTCGCAGTGCAATGGACTGGGGCGCTCCCCACTTCCATGGGTAATGAAGTTGCGAAACGATCTCTGCGTGCACGCAGAACGTAACCCAGAGGTTTTTTTTTGTCATGGTACTATTGTACCCCGCCCTGAGTTTTACTGGGACGTTAAGAGTTTGACACCGCAATACACAAACGGGGTCGGTTCAGTTCTTTTCAAAGCAAATAAATTTTTATGGGAGCTTGCCGATAGTCAAGTAAAAATAGTCAAATCTCACCCTGAAAAGCAACCTGTGTATCTTTATGATTACAGTGCGGTATTTCAGGACTCCTGGGACTTGGCTAATTTTTACTTTTCAACCGACAAGCTCCATTTGTCCCCTAACGGCATTAAAGCCTTTGCTGCTTGTATACAGCAGCTTTCCAACACACAACCAAATCAAAGCAGTTTTATCTTGCGGTGTGAAGCTCAGGTGTAGAGCTTGATTTTGTATAATGTGTAAAAAGTGTTTTTTTTCCTATGGGGGAAGAAGGGATGTACTATGAAAAAAATTAGGTCCAATTAGGTACTAAATATATTTTTTGCATTGAAAGGATGGTTGTGAAAATCGTTTCTACACATTATAAAAATTATTATTTTGCTTCTTATATTATAAACACTTTGTTTCTAAATAACGTTTCTGAACGGGCGGTTTCACAGGTGGTCAAAGTGTAAAGTTGGCTAAGGGTTCTAACAAACTTTTTGGTGCTAAAATGTATTTTTACCTGCAAAAAATCAAAACCAACTTTTATGATAAGATAAAAAACAAACCCAATTTGTAATGTAATTTTTCTTGCTAAAACTTAAAATGTTTTCTTTATTTTTTCAAAATAGTTTTTGTTATTTGGAATACCCAGAGGTTTTTATGTTCCCATGTTCAGAAACGTTTTTTATTGTGGATTTCTTGTATGTGGCTAAAATAGGGTATTTGGGGGAATACTATTAAAATAAGGCATCAAAAACATTTTTTTTAACTCAGAAACAAAAACGTTTTTAACTTTTTACCTCTTTTTTAACTCAAAAACGTATATATTCTTTTTATTATCAAAACATTGAAAATTACTAAATTGGTTTTTGCTATAAAACTTTTTTTGGCTATTGGGGGCTGTTGTCCTTTCCTTGGTAGCCCTGGCGTTCCGTTGAGCGTTGACGATGTCTTTAGTGTAATTGTGCAGCTCTAAATAATTAAAATTGTGCAGCTACGAAAAATTAAAATCGTGCAGTTATGAAAAATTAAAATTGTGCAGCTACGAAAAATTAAAATTGTGCATCTATGAAAAATTAAAATTGTGCAGCTATGAAAAATTAAAATTGTGCAGCTACAAAAAATTAAAATTTTGCAGCTATGAAAAATTAAAATTGTGCAGCTATGAAAAATTAAAATTGTGCAGCTATGAAAAATTATAATTGTGCAGCTATAAAAAATTAAATTTGTGCAGCTAAGAAGCTATGAAAAATTAAAATTGTGCAGCTATAAATAATTAAAATTGTGCAGCTATAAAAAATCGAGCCACAGTGTTGTTGCTTTATTGTTGTGTTGTTGTTGTAAATTATTGTTGATATTATTGTTGTAGTATTTTGCGGTTTGACAGGGGTGGGGGCGTTTTACAAAAAAAATCGGGCCAACAAAACGGGGCGTTGAGAATTAATTTTTCATGCTAAAAGGCAATTGTTTTTTTTACTTCAAAATTTTTTCTATATCTATTTTTTATGCTGGTGACTAGGGAGGGGGGGGGCTCTACCTCCAGTGTTGTTCTGTTATTGGTGTAAATTGTTGTAGTATTTTGTGGTTTGACCAGGGTGGGGCTTTTTACAAAAAAAATTGGGCCAACAAAATGGGGCGTCGAGAATTAATTTTTCATGCTAAAATGCAATTGTTTTTTTACTTCAAAAATTTTTTCTATATCTATTTTTTATGCTGGTGACTAGGGGGGGGGGCTCTACCCCCAGTGTTGTTGTGTTATTGGTGTAAATTGTTGTAGTATTTTGCAGTTTGACCGGGGTGGGGCGTTTTACAAAAAAAATCGGGCCAACAAAACGGGGCGTCGAGAATTAATTTTTCATGCTAAAATGCAATTGTTTTTTTACTTCAAAAATTTTTTCTATATCTATTTTTTATGCTGGTGACTAGGGAAAGGGGGGGCTCTACCCCTAGTGTTGTACTGTTATTGGTGTAAATTGTTGTAGTATTTTGCTTAATGATGTGTAAAAACTAAATATTTACATCCTGCCTTTAGCAAATACAAAACATCACATCTGTAGCAAAATCGTCATACATAATGTAAACTTCATAGATTTCTATATTTATAACGCAATAAATGGCCACCTATATAAATTAATTCCAGTATGATGAAAATTTTGTGAATAATGTTGCGTGACAAATCTTAGAGATTGTCAGAAAAATGATGTGTACTGGGACAAAAGCAGTTTTCAAAATTTTTACATTTAAAATTGAACACATTATGTTGCATTCACACTCTTAGATAGGTGTGATGATAGTGATTTTTGTCATCTTACGTGAAAAATGGCCAGGGTTGCCAGGTCAGGAGAAATTCTCCTAGTTTTGGGGGGATTTTTTGCCAGTTAGGGGGGAAAGTGCCGACTTGGGGGTTGGGGGGGGAAACTTGGGGGATTTTGTCAAAACTTGGGGGAATTTTCAGGGGATTTTACAAATTTTGACAGTCAAAATTTTTTTGATTAAATGCTCACTGCTGATGATGAATTTCCACTTAGCTTGTGTGTTACAACTGCAACATCAATACTGCTGGTGAAAACAAAAATAATAGAACATGAATAAAGTATTAGGACGTAATTATCAATTTCTTGCTGGCATGCAGACGCAGCAGCAGCAGAAGATCAGATCTTTATCTGTTTTTTTTACTTTAACCTTTTTTGTTTCTTTTTGTAATCTTGTTGGTTTGTGTGCGGTATTGTTTGATTTTTTTAGTAAAAATTGGTACAAGTTCCATAGGTGTACCAAAATTCCGATTCAAAAGTAATTACAAATTGTAAAACATCTTTATAACATAAATTGAACACGTAGATCTTATTTTTGTGGTTATTTTTTGGATTTGAGCCTCTGAAAAAAATTTATGAGCCGATTTGTACCCAAAAATTGCCCTTTTTTGGCATGTACAATTTATGCTATTAAGAAAAATTTTTTTATTAAGCATTTAATCAAATTAATATTATTTTTTCGTATATATAACCAAGTGTCTGGCAGTTACAAATATACTTTTATATTTTTCATGGGTAGGATTCCCATACGCGTCCCAAAATTCGATATGACCGACCCTAAAGTAAAATACATTTATAAAACATCTTCATACCCTAAATTGGACTCGTAGACTTGGTTTTTGTGGCTATTTTTGAGATTTGAGCTTTTCATTAGGAGTTATAAGGCGATTTATACCCAAAAATTGCCCTATTTTTGCATGTACAATTTATGTTAACAAGAAATTTTTTTTAATAAGCCTTTAATCAAACTAATATTATTTTTTCATATTACCAAGTGTCTGGCAGTTACAAATATACTTTTATTTTTTTCATGGTAACAACCAATTTGTTATAATAACCGTTCAAATACCCATCAAATTTTAGTTGTGAAAAAATTCACATTTTTTAAAAACAACTTATTTTAATAAAAATCAATTATATCACAATTTTGTTTAATTTTTAGGTTTTATTTAGGCTTAGGAACAATAAATCGGTGAAAAACTAAGTCAAAATTAGCGTTTAAAGCCAAAAAAATTTGTTGTCCATGTTTTTTGGTGGTCCATGTAACTTTCGAATTTTTAATTTTTTTGAAAATTTTTGAGTTCTTCAGACTTCAAGCATTGTTAAAACATAGTTTTTAATTTAATTTGTGCGTTCATATTTGTTTTTATTAACATCATAAATTGCATATGCTGAAAAAAGTCATTTTTTGGGTATAAATTGGTTCATAACTCTTTTTGATAAGCTCAAATCTTAAAAATAACCATCAAAACAAAGTCTGCGTGTCCGATTTAGTGTTCAAAGATGTTTTATATGTGTATTTTACCTGCGGATCGGTCAAATCGAATTTCGGGACGCGTATGGGAATCGTACCTTTTTCATGGTAGCTACCAATTTTTTATAGTAACCGTTCAAATACCCACTGAAAAAATTAAAATTTTTGAAAAACAACTTATTTTAATAAAAATTAATTATATTACAATTTTATTTAATTTTTAGGTTTCGCTTAGGCTTAGTGTGGCGGATAGCGTTGAGGTCTACGTGTCCTATTTAGGCTATAAAATGTTTTACAACTTGTATTCACAGTTAGATCGGTCAAATCGAATTTTGGTACACGTATGGAACTTGTACCGACATGGTATACTGTTTTTTGTCCTTTTTTCCCTTTTCCCTTCGTTTTTTCTCCTTTTTTTCTCTTTTTTTCTCTCCTGCTTGCCCCCCCGTTTTATTAATTACCCCCCCGTTTCAAAAAAGTTGCCCCACCTGTGCCCCCCCCATTTTGGAATTGCCCCCCCCCCCGTTTTAACCCGGGGGGGGGCAGTGCACAGGTCTGTATATTTACCAATAGGATCAAGTAGGTTATCATTAATTTCAGCCGACAGCCATGTTTCTGTAATAAAAATGTAATCAAAAAATATATTTTTATATGTGGAATCATTTCCAGAGGTCAAAACGCTTAGCTCTGCAAGAGAATTCCTCAGACTTCTTGCATTAAAATATAAAGCATTAGTTTTTTCTGTGTTGCAAGAGGGTCGCACGACTTCCTATGCAGTTCCAAGCGGTTTTACCTCCACAAAAGGCTTTTTTAAAATGCTGTCGTACTTCCCTACCCCACCCAGCTCAGTTTTTTTTATTAATTTGTCAGAAAAATATTTATTGTGTATTTATTAAAAAAGGTTTTAGTATTAAATTCTGAACTAAAAAGTGGCTACCATTGCCCCCTAAGGTGTTATGCTGCCCAAATTTTTAAAAGTTAAAAAATCGGTTAAAATTTTTTATACCCCAGCTCAGCTTATTTTTTATTTTACCTAGTTCAAAAAAATATTTGTTTTGTATTTATTAAAAAAAGGTTTTATTATTGAATTTCGAAATAGAAAGTGGCTGTCATTGTCCCCTAAGGTGTTATGCTGCCCAAATTTTTAAAAGTTAAAAAATCGGTTAAAATTTTTTATACAACTCAGCTTATTTTTTATTTTACCTAGTTCAAAAAATATCTGTTGTGTATTTATTAATTTATTATTTATTATTTATTAATAAATTGAAAGTAATTGTTGTTACCATGTTTTTATTGCAATGTTTTTGTTATAGCTTTAATCTGTTGTGTGCAGTGTGAGTGTGACTATAGTGCCAAACAAAAGTTTGATGAAATTGGGTTTGTTTAATTGAAATAAACTGTAAAATCAGCTCAAAATGATTTGAGATATCAATTTCTGCAATACCTATATTATAATGTATATGCTAATATGTTGTGTTGATGTAGACAATATCAGTTTTGTTTAAAAAACCAAGTTTTTTTACTATTAAAATTTTTTTTTGGGCTTGGGGGGATTTTTGGGGGAATTTTCAAAATTTGAAAGTTGTTTCTGGTTTTTGAACAAAGTTTTGGGGGAATTCAGGGGGATTTTTTTCTGATTTTGGGGGAATTGCTATTTTAAAACCTGGCAACCTTGCTCCCAACAGTTTGTGGAAAGTCCCAACAGAATCAAAAAATACGTTTGCAACAAACACCATTTTATTTTTTAGTCAATTAACACTATAATTATTAATAAAAATATAGCATTAAATACGGAAAACTCGTCTTTTGGATGTGATTAAACGCACTTTTCAAAAGACAAGTTTTTCCTATTTTTCGAATAAAACAATCTATTGAAAACCTTTTTTATCTAAGCCTAAGCAAAAGCCAAAAATCAAGCAAAATTTTTATCATGGTAAACTTTTATTAAATTCTTTATTCAAAAAACTGAGTACCTAAGCCTAAGCAAAACCTAAAAATCAAGCAAAATTGTATTATGGTAAATTTGTATTTAATGATGCTTTTTAAACTGAAGAGTAAAAACTTTATTATTTTCCTAAGCCTAAGCAAAACCCAAAAATAAAAAAAAAATTCTCATTGGGTGGAAACTTGCATTTTTGAAAGTGCATTTACAAAATTGCATAATTCCATTTATTATTCATTTAATGAATTTATTTATTTTCGGTTGTTTAAAATTATCATGTTTAACACCGGTTTTGCAAATGTATTTCTAATATTTGAACTGTTGGGACTTTCATCGATTGGTTGGGACTTTCCACGTTGGGACTTTCCTCAGTTGGGACTTTGCCCGATACCATTCCCATGGACCATGGACCAATTCGGACCCAACATGGACCATAGATGTTTTTGGTCGGGTCCGCTAGGGGGGGGGGGTCCACCCCCGGTGGAAGGCCAAAATTTTTTAGGGGGAGGGGGGTCCAGGGGGTCCGGACCCCCTGGCTTTTTAGGGGGGGGTTGACCCCGGGTGCGAGATTTCAAATTTAGAGGGGTGAGGGGGGTCCAATTTTTCAGCAAAATTTTTTAAACTCAATAATTTAAGTGTTTTTAGGTCTAATATTGAATTTTATGTATTAAAACAGCCTATTTAGGCCTAAAATGTATTTAAACACTGTTTTTAACTAAAAAACTGTGTTGTTGACAGTAAATAAAAAAAAATATACTTCCAAATTGGTCGGGAGGGGGGGAGGGGGGTCCAGCCTTCCAGGGGGGGGGTAGGTCGGACCGCTCTCGAGCTTGGGGGAGGGGGGGGGGGGCCCCCTGGATTTTTTCCAGGGGGGGGGTCCAAAATTTTGGCTCTAGGGGGGGGTGCACCCCTCTGTCCCCCCCCCAAAAACATCTATGACATGGACCCGCCCATGAGGGGTGAAAGACTCACTTTAACAATACAAAACAATATAAATTTATTAGTTTTAACTTTTAAATGGCTTAGGCTTAGGCTTAGGATAACACTAAGCCTAAGCCTAAGCCTAAGCCTGAGGTGCACTAACAACTTTACATTGTTTTGTAATGTTAAAGTGAGTCTTTCACCCCTCATGGGCGGGTCCATGTTGGGTCCGAATCGGTCCATGGTCCATGGGAATTACCGTTAGCCTGTTATGTTATGTAAATGTTTTAATAAATATTACTTGTGTATTGTTTTAATATTGTTTGCAAACGCATTTTTCATTTTGGCTCTAAAGTCTCTGCTGCGGCTCTAAAGTCCCCAGGTCCGGCTGTAAAGTCCCGGCTCTAAAGTCCCCAAACCATACGCGTCCCAAAATTCGATTTGACCGACTCTAATGTAAAATTCACTTATAAAACATCTTCATACCCTAAATTAGACCCGTAGACTTGATTTTCGTGGTTATTTTTGAGATTTGAGCTTTTGATTAGAAGTTAAAAGCCGATTTGTACCCAAAAATTGCCCTATTTTGGGGTACAAGTTCCATACGTGTACCAAAATTCGATTTGGCCGATTTAACAGTAAATATAAGTTGTAAAACATTATTATGGCCTAAATAGAACACGTAGACCTCATTTTTGTGGTTATTTTTGAGATTTAAACTATTGGTAACAAGTTATGAGCCAATTTATACCCAAAAAATGGCCTTTTTTAGCATGTGCAATTTATGATGTTAAGAAAAAAAATTTGCAAACCAACAAACTAAGTTAAAAAATATGTTTTAACAGGTATGATTCCCATACGCGTCCCAAAATTTGATTTGACCGACCCTAATGTAAAATACACTTATAAAACATCTTCATACCCTAAATTGGACCCGTAGACTTGATTTTTGTGGTTATTTTAGAGTTTTGAGCTTTTGATTAGAAGTTATAAGCCGATTTATACCCAAAAATAGCCCTATTTTGGCATGTACAATTTATGTTATTAAGATATTTTTTTATTAAGCCTTTAATCAAATTAATATTATTTGTTTCGTATTACCAAGTGTCTGGCAGTTACAAATATACTTTTATTTTTTTCATGGTAACAACTAATTTTTTATAATAACCGTTTAAATACCTATAAAATTTTAGTTGTGAAAAAATTCACATTTTTGAAAAACAATTTATTTAAATAAAAATCAATTATATTACAAATTTGTTTAATTTTTGGGTTTTGCTTAGGCTTAGGAACAATAAATCGGTGAAAAATTAGGTTTAAATTAGCGTTTAAAGCCAAAAAAATTTTGTTGTCCATGTTTTTGGTGGTCCATGTAACTTTTGAATTTTTAATTTTTTTAAACATTTTAAAGTTCTTCAGACTTCTAGCATTGTTAAAACATAGTTTTTAATTTAATTTGTGAGTTTACAATTTTTTTTATTAACATCATAAATTGCATTATGCTGAAAAAGGTCATTTTTTGGGTATAAATTAGTTCATAACTCTTTTCGATAAGGCCGAATCTTAAAAATAACCATCAAAACGAAGTCTGTGTGTCCGATTTAGTGTAAAAGGATGTTTTATATTTGTATTTTACTTTAGAATCGGTCAAATCGAATTTTGGGACGCGTATGGGAATCTTACCGTTTTAACAATGCTAAAAGTCTGAAAAACTCAAAAATTTTCAAAAAAAATTGGTATTGGTATTGGTATTTCAAAAAAAATTTAAGCTATTGGTGAAAAGTTATGAGCCAATATATACCCAAAAAATGGCCTTTTTCAGCAAGTGCAATTTATGATGTTAAGAAAAAAAATTGTAAACTAACAAACTTAATTAAAAACTATGTTTTAACAATGCTAATAGTCTGAAGAACACAACAAATTTCAAAAAAAAAGAAAATTTGAAAGTCACATGGACCACCAACAACATGGACAAAAAAATTTGTTTGACTATAAACGCTAATTTAAACTTAGTTTTTCACCGATTTATTGTTCCTAAGCCTAAGCAAAACCTAAAAATCAAATAAATTTGTAATATAATTGATTTTTATTAAAATAAGTTGTTTTTCAAAAATTTTAATTTTTTCACAACTAAAATTTGGTGGGTATTTGAACAGCTACTATAAAAAATTGGTAGTTACCATTTAAAAAGTAAAAGTATATTTGTAACTGCCAGACACTTGGTAAGACGAAAAAAATAATATTATTTTGATTAAAGGCTTAATAAAAAAAAATTTTAATAACATAAATTGTACATGCCAAAAAAAAGCAATTTTTGGGTATAAATTGGCTCATAACTTTTTACCAATAGTTTTAATTTAAATGAATATTGGTTTGAGGCATGGTGTGAAGGCAAATTAATAGGTGTAGAATCTTTATTACCAACGTTTCGATCTTAACAGATCATCGTCAGGGTCTAAATTAGTAACAACTGTAAAAACAATGAAATAATTACAAAAAACGCGCAGTATTAAAAACAAATTAAAATGTGTAAAATACAATAGGTTCAAAGCTACAAAAACAAATTAAACTAAATAAATAAAAATTAAATAGGTTATAAAGCGTATTTTTCAAGTAAAAGCATATAAACTGAAGGAACAAGCTTAGACATTTCAACTGAATGCGCGTTTAATAAATTAGGATTATTTTTGTTAGCTAAAATATAACAAGCCTCTTTAAAACATAACTTATTAAAATTGTCCTCGAAACAAAGAAATTTACAAAAACTAAAACTGTGATTAGTATTTTTAGCATGCAACGAAACACCTGAGTGAGAAGATGAGTTAACTGAGCTATTTACAGCACGTTTATGTTCTAAAAAACGAGTGATAAAACTACGTTGGGTCCGGCCCACGTAAAAACAGTCACAAACATCACAATTTAAAAGATATACTACATTATTACTGGCCAAATTCTCAGATAGGGAGCGCGACTCATTTTGGTAAAACAAAAGCGAACGGATAGAGTTAGAGGAAGAATAAAACGTTTGAAAACCCGCGTTGTTAAGAATGCGCTTTAAAGTGTAAGACGTTTTACCAAAAAACGGGAGAATAATAGAAGGTAAAGCGTTTTTAGGAAAAGGAGGTGGGGCACAGCCCGATTTAAGACGCGATATATCGAAGAATTTGGCTACAAGCTCTCTGGAATACCCATGTTTATTTACAAATATGTCAAACAAAAAATCAAACTCATCTTTAAGAGAAATAAAATTAGTGCAGTATCGAAGCGCTCGTAATTTTAGAGTGTTAAAAGTACCAGATACATATTGTTTTGGAATAAAAGAATATTTGGAAATGTACCGGTTAGAATGTGTAGGCTTGCGATAAACTTGCACGTTAATTTGACTTTCAGATCGTTTGATAAGACAGTCTAAAAATGATAAAGAATTATCAGACTCAAACTCAGCTGTAAAACGAATTTTAGTAAATTTTAAAAACTGATGAAACTCCTCAAGAAAGGCATTTAAGATAGAACTACAATTTAAAAAAGGCACCCTATATTCAAACAGAAGAAACACATCATCTATATATCTACGATAAAAAATAGGCTTAACAAAAGAAGAACACACACTTTTAAGAAATTTAGATTCTAAAATACCTAGGTATAAGTCACTGATAGAAACAGAAATAGGACTACCCATAGGCACGCCATAATTTTGAAACAATAAATCATTATTAAACTTTAAGAAACTATTGTTTAAAACACACTCAAATAATTGAACAATCGTTGAAACACTAGCTGAATTAAAAAACGGGACATTTTCACGCCAAAAACGCTCAGAATTAGCTAAAACATTCGGTAACTCACTAAGTATAAAACAAGTATCTACATTATCAAACAAACTAACTACATCTATACTGACCATAAAATAACTAGGCTGAATAACAATACTTTTAAGCTCACTGATAAAACAAGCAATGGACGAAATCCTATACTCCAAAAACTGAACAGATGGTTTTAAAACTAAATCTAATTTCTTAGCAATATTGTAAAACATAGAACCATACATAGGGGTGATTACTCTGACCGGTTTATTAGGTTTGTGCACTTTTATAAGACCGTAAGGATTTGGTAAAACACTTCTATCAAAACTGGGAAGTATACTCATAATAATTGAAGAACATAAAAAAGACGAAAGAACAGATTTGATATTGGAATACGCGCCTTTAATTTTACTTTTTGTTGTTTTTGAAAAAAGGTTAGGATTAGAAAAATGAGTTGATAATTTTAAAGAATAATTTTGCTTTTTTACTTTTTTAAGACAACTGTTTTAGACCCTTTGTCGGCGGAAACAAATATCAAATCTTCTTCTTTTGCCTTTTCTTTTAATTCAGACACAACAGTTCTCACTTTTTTATAAACAGCGCTTGGCACATTATTACTAACAAACTACTGATAAACAGGATGAAACTTCGCGCGTATCTGTCAACGGGAATACATGAGTCAACATTTTTGTCTACTTTTACTAACGCGTTTTCTAACACTAATGGTCTCGAAATAGCACATTTTTTGGTGGCAGCAGAATTTTGACCACATGCTAAAAGTCTAATTGTGCTTCGGTAAAAATAACGTGGTATTAAACCTATTGCCTTCACACCATGCTCCAAACTAACATTTATTTAAATTATGACTCTCAAGGCAACCCTAAAAGTTTTGTCAATATTTATGCATCCGCTATGGGCAAGAAGCGGTTTACACTTTTAACACTGTTTTATGTTGGAATGACAAATTGGCGCGTATTAAATGCAGATTAAAATTTCTTCAAAGCTGCAAAAACTTCTCTATTATTCCTAATTTTATTCATCATATTTTCAACAATTTTATAAGCCACGCCGGTCCTAACACTAAGAATTGTATTCATGTTTTAAAACTCAAAATTTTAAATACTGAAATTCGGGACAGTTTTATTTCTGAAGCTTTAGTCAAGAAGTCCCTTACAACTTCTTTGTCTTACTTCAAAAGTTTGGCTAATCAAACTGTTTCATCGACTGTATTATCTTTGGCTAAAAATCGATATTTTTCCAGTTTTAAAGAATCTCAAGTGAATTTAAACCATAAATTTCAAAAACTTTACTTACAAAAATTTGGTTGCTTTTACAATAATGATAGCATCTGGCCGGACAAGCATTTTAGGAACTCAATTGTTGTTAATGACATTTCGAGTATTTTTACCGAGGCACAATTAGACGTTTTAGCATGTGGTCCAAAATTCTGCCTGCCACCAAAAAATGTGCCTATTCTCGAGACCATTAGTGCTGCAGAAAACGCGTTAGTAAAAGTAGACAAAAATGTTGACTCACGTATTCCCGTTAACAGCATACGCGCGCAAGTTTCATCCTGTTTATCACGTAGTTCTGTTAGTAATAATGTGCCAGCGCTGTTTATAAAAAAGTGAGAACTGTGTGTCTGAATTAAAAGAAAAGGCAAAAGAAGAAGATTTGATATTTGTTTCCGCCGACAAAGGGTCTAAAACAGTTGTCTTAAAAAAGCAAAATTATTCTTTAAAATTATCAACTCATTTTTCTAATCCTAACCTTTTTTCAAAAACAACAAAAAGTAAAATTAAAGGCGCGTATTCCAATATCAAATCTGTTCTTTCGTCTTTTTTATGTTCTTCAATTATTATGAGTATACTTCCCAGTTTTGATAGAAGTGTTTTACCAAATCCTTACGGTCTTATAAAAGTGCACAAACCTAATAAACCGGTCAGAGTAATCACCCCTATGTATGGTTCTATGTTTTACAATATTGCTAAGAAATTAGATTTAGTTTTAAAACCATCTGTTCAGTTTTTGGAGTATAGGATTTCGTCCATTGCTTGTTTTATCAGTGAGCTTAAAAGTATTGTTATTCAGCCTAGTTATTTTATGGTCAGTATAGATGTAGTTAGTTTGTTTGATAATGTAGATACTTGTTTTATACTTAGTGAGTTACCGAATGTTTTAGCTAATTCTGAGCGTTTTTGGCGTGAAAATGTCCCGTTTTTTAATTCAGCTAGTGTTTCAACGATTGTTCAATTATTTGAGTGTGTTTTAAACAATAGTTTCTTAAAGTTTAATAATGATTTATTGTTTCAAAATTATGGCGTGCCTATGGGTAGTCCTATTTCTGTTTCTATCAGTGACTTATACCTAGGTATTTTAGAATCTAAATTTCTTAAAAGTGTGTGTTCTTCTTTTGTTAAGCCTATTTTTTATCGTAGATATATTGATGATGTGTTTCTTCTGTTTGAATATAGGGTGCCTTTTTTAAATTGTAGTTCTATCTTAAATGCCTTTCTTGAGGAGTTTCATCAGTTTTTAAAATTTACTAAAATTCGTTTTACAGCTGAGTTTGAGTCTGATAATTCTTTATCATTTTTAGACTGTCTTATCAAACGATCTGAAAGTCAAATTAACGTGCAAGTTTATCGCAAGCCTACACATTCTAACCGGTACATTTCCAAATATTCTTTTATTCCAAAACAATATGTATCTGGTACTTTTAACACTCTAAAATTACGAGCGCTTCGATACTGCACTAATTTTATTTCTCTTAAAGATGAGTTTGATTTTTTGTTTGACATATTTGTAAATAAACATGGGTATTCCAGAGAGCTTGTAGCCAAATTCTTCGATATATCGCGTCTTAAATCGGGCTGTGCCCCACCTCCTTTTCCTAAAAACGCTTTACCTTCTATTATTCTCCCGTTTTTTGGTAAAACGTCTTACACTTTAAAGCGCATTCTTAACAACGCGGGTTTTCAAACGTTTTATTCTTCCTCTAACTCTATCCGTTCGCTTTTGTTTTACCAAAATGAGTCGCGCTCCCTATCTGAGAATTTGGCCAGTAATAATGTAGTATATCTTTTAAATTGTGATGTTTGTGACTGTTTTTACGTGGGCCGGACCCAACGTAGTTTTATCACTCGTTTTTTAGAACATAAACGTGCTGTAAATAGCTCAGTTAACTCATCTTCTCACTCAGGTGTTTCGTTGCATGCTAAAAATACTAATCACAGTTTTAGTTTTTGTAAATTTCTTTGTTTCGAGGACAATTTTAATAAGTTATGTTTTAAAGAGGCTTGTTATATTTTAGCTAACAAAAATAATCCTAATTTATTAAACGCGCATTCAGTTGAAATGTCTAAGCTTGTTCCTTCAGTTTATATGCTTTTACTTGAAAAATACGCTTTATAACCTATTTAATTTTTATTTATTTAGTTTAATTTGTTTTTGTAGCTTTGAACCTATTGTATTTTACACATTTTAATTTGTTTTTAATACTGCGCGTTTTTTGTAATTATTTCATTGTTTTTACAGTTGTTACTAATTTAGACCCTGACGATGATCTGTTAAGATCGAAACGTTGGTAATAAAGATTCTACACCTATTAATTTGCCTTCACACCATGCCTCAAACCAATATTCATTTAAATTATGACTTTCAAGGCAACCCTAAAAGTTTTCGTCAATATCTACGCATCCGCTATGGGCAAGAAGCGGTTTACACTTTTAACACTGTTTTACGTTGGAATGACAAATTGGCGCGTATTAGATGCAGATTAAAATTTCTTCAAAGCTGCAAAAACTTCTCTATTATTCCTAATTTTATTCTTTTTTTTTGTTTTTTTTTTTTTCCCCCCGCCCCTGTCCTTTTTTTTTTTTTTTTTTTTTTTTTTTTAAATTTTTTTTTTTTTTTTTTTTTTTGGGGGGTATTTGTTTTTGTAGTTTTTGTCAAGAAGCCCCTTACATCTTTTTTTTCTTTCTTCAAAATTTTGTCTAATCAAACTGTTTCATCGACTGTATTATCTTTGGCTAAAAATCGATATTTTTCCAGTTTTAAAGAATCTCAAGTGAATTTGAACCATAAATTTCAAAAACTTTACTCACAAAAATTTGGTTGCTTTTACAATAATGATAGCATCTGGCCTGACAAGCATTTTAGGAACTCAATTGTTGTTAATGACACTCCGAGTATTTTTACCGAAGCACAATTAGACGTTTTAGCATGTGGTCCAAAATTCTGCCTGCCACCAAAAAATGTGCCTATTCTCGAGACCATTAGTGCTGTAGAAAACGCGTTAGTAAAAGTAGACAAAAATGTTGACTCACGTATTCCCGTTGACAGCATACGCGCGCAAGTTTCATCCTGTTTATCACGTAGTTCTGTTAGTAATAATGTGCCAAGCGCTGTTTATAAAAAAGTGAGAACTGTTGTGTCTGAATTAAAAGAAAAGGCAAAAGAAGAAGATTTGATATTTGTTTCCGCCGACAAAGGGTCTAAAACAGTTGTCTTAAAAAAGCAAAATTATTCTTTAAAATTATCAACTCATTTTTCTAATCCTAACCTTTTTTCAAAAACAACAAAAAGTAAAATTAAAGGCGCGTATTCCAATATCAAATCTGTTCTTTCGTCTTTTTTATGTTCTTCAATTATTATGAGTATACTTCCCAGTTTTGATAGAAGTGTTTTACCAAATCCTTACGGTCTTATAAAAGTGCACAAACCTAATAAACCGGTCAGAGTAATCACCCCTATGTATGGTTCTATGTTTTACAATATTGCTAAGAAATTAGATTTAGTTTTAAAACCATCTGTTCAGTTTTTGGAGTATAGGATTTCGTCCATTGCTTGTTTTATCAGTGAGCTTAAAAGTATTGTTATTCAGCCTAGTTATTTTATGGTCAGTATAGATGTAGTTAGTTTGTTTGATAATGTAGATACTTGTTTTATACTTAGTGAGTTACCGAATGTTTTAGCTAATTCTGAGCGTTTTTGGCGTGAAAATGTCCCGTTTTTTAATTCAGCTAGTGTTTCAACGATTGTTCAATTATTTGAGTGTGTTTTAAACAATAGTTTCTTAAAGTTTAATAATGATTTATTGTTTCAAAATTATGGCGTGCCTATGGGTAGTCCTATTTCTGTTTCTATCAGTGACTTATACCTAGGTATTTTAGAATCTAAATTTCTTAAAAGTGTGTGTTCTTCTTTTGTTAAGCCTATTTTTTATCGTAGATATATTGATGATGTGTTTCTTCTGTTTGAATATAGGGTGCCTTTTTTAAATTGTAGTTCTATCTTAAATGCCTTTCTTGAGGAGTTTCATCAGTTTTTAAAATTTACTAAAATTCGTTTTACAGCTGAGTTTGAGTCTGATAATTCTTTATCATTTTTAGACTGTCTTATCAAACGATCTGAAAGTCAAATTAACGTGCAAGTTTATCGCAAGCCTACACATTCTAACCGGTACATTTCCAAATATTCTTTTATTCCAAAACAATATGTATCTGGTACTTTTAACACTCTAAAATTA
>JASAMX010030984.1:0-47967 GCA_030248175.1 Microlaimidae sp. YZB2_3 | reverse complement strand
AAGTCGACTTTGGCGTGCTATCCATTACACCATAGGGCCGGGCAAGAAGAGAGGAAAGATAATCGCTTTTTATTAACGCTTGCACTTTGAGTTTCCACGAAAGGGACACAATGTGTCACAGGGTAATGGGGGAGAAGATAAATAATAAACACATTTATTGAACGTGCGGTCACCTCACACAAGAAATTCTACTAAACTGGGATTCGTTAAATTAAACAAAAAATACACAGCAAAAATTTCAATACTTAAGAACAATTGTTTGTTAAAGAGGATTCTATGTGTAAATTTTATGTTTAAAATACAAAAAAATTTAGGAATTACTGTAAGACACAATTATTTGACTCTAAAAGACGAAATGTGTCTGAAAAAATTTAAATTTAAAAATTAAACAAAAAGCATAAAACAATTTCATAGATTTATATGCGATCTCGTAGCAAAATGGCTCATTCTCACCTCGCACAATAAGGAGTAATTTTAATGGTAACTTGCGGCTTGTTGGTTTCAATCCAAAAATAACTACAACAAGCCACACAATATACCATAATAGTTTATACCTAGCCGCTTAAGATTTTTAATAAAATTTTATAAATTCATTATTTTTGCCCGATAAAGGCCCAGTGAAATTTTGACAAGTTTTTCACGTTCTACAATCAGTACCTCAGTAAATGGGTTCAATAAGACGTCGTTTGTCTTATTGAACCCAATGTCGTTTGTTAAAACATAAAAAAACTATAATCGAAAACTGTCAAAACAACTAAATCATACCAGTCCGAGAATTTTATGACATCATACTACCTTATTTTTTTTACCTTGGGCTTAGATTTTTTCACAATTATGCCATATTTTTAAGTAAAAAGATAATTTATTTAAATAAACTAATACAAGTTTTGTTTTTAATTAGATTTCTTAGCTTTTGGTTGGATTTTCAGCAGATTTTCTTTTAAACCAATTAGGTTGTTTTCAGTAAAACAAGTTGACTGAGTGATTTTTGAGTTTTGTATATATGTGAGTGATAAATTTGGGAGTTTGATGAATTCTCCGCGTGAAAGGACCGGTTTTCCATGTTTGTAACTGTCTTATGTGGTTAATTGACGAGCGCGAAATTTAACATTTTCCAAAGTTGACCGCTCATCCGATCTCATCTTGGCCAATTCTAGCCAAAGTTACTCTCTCCATAGCGTAAAGTCAGCGTAAAAATTTGCTTTTATTACACAATTTTGTACTTTATCGCTCTTTGACATAAAACGATAATATGCTTACTCAGCTTATTTTTACTAACAGTATAAAACATTACGTTTTAAATATATATTCTTGCTAAAATCTAGTTACCGTTGCAAATGAACGTGTTTGAGTCGGGTTCAAAAAAATCCCACTTCTGAATCAATCATTACAAACGTACGACGGACGAGTGTAACGGTTGTACATTGTGATTGCGAGAGAAGAGTGTGTTTTTTGTGACGCACGTCTGTCACGATAAAGCTACTCTAAATTTTGTCCTTTGTAGTGATTTAGATGAATATTTTTAAAATATAAAACACAAAAAACGAATAAAAACATACAAACGCAGTTTTTGATTGCTACATGTATGCTAAGTCTTTCCTGCTTAAAATAACATTCCATATGTGTTCAAAATTGACAATTGTGTGCCGAAAAAACGTTTACGAAAAGACATCCAGATATTATTCTGAAACAATAAATGTAAACAAAACGCTCGCACCGTAGAAAAACAAGAGTTATCCTGATAACGGTGGAAGATCGCGATCGAACGTTTGAAATATTCGATATTCCACGCAATAGGGTGGGGAGAGCAAGAGTTGAATGCTGCTGGAGGCGAAAATTCTTCGTAATTTTTATTCTTGCACAATAATATAATGAGAAATGCGCGCATGTTTGTACAGTTATTCACATGTATTTCATCGTTTCTTTCCAATTTACGCTGATAACGTTGCATTTGTTTTTAACTCATCTGAAAAACCTCAGATATTATGTAATTATAATATTTTTTCGATTTTTTCCTATAAAGTAAAAACTTTTTACGGTTGTATAAAATTTCGCTTGTAACGGTAAAAAATTAACTACGGTAAGAAGCTGCAATTCATTCTGCGATTATACCGTAACGTATATTTAAACTTATCATCAAAAACCCTTGGATGTTATGCAACTATACCGTTTGCGAGACTCGTTCCAATAGTGAATTTTTTTACTGCGTTATAAAATTTTGCTCTTTTTACGGTAAAAAATTCTAACTACGGTAAAAAGCTGTCAATCGCTCAGTGCTATCATTTTCTTAAAGACGTAACACACCAAAATAACCCTATATATTTAACCCATTGGCGCCAATTAAACAGTGCAAAAAACCGGGGGAGCAAAAAAATTCCTCGTGACCTAATCGTTTTGACTTTAATCACCGGCTGGGGACTCGTGGGTTTCCGGGGTCGCGAACCTCTTTTTTCCACCCCGGTCCGTTTCCTTCGTTTCCTATATTCCGTCAGCAGCTCTTCAACGATCGTCAACGTTTTTCCACCAACAGAATTTGACGCGGCGCCGCGCTAAAAAACGACAATTAGTCGCGCCAACCCGCCTTTTCCCCGGTGTTCCGGCTTCCGCTAACTCCAATTAGCCACCGGATTAAGCGGGGATTAAGCCGACTATTACGCGCCCGAGTGTCAAACCGCATCGGAAGGTCACACTGGAGACAAGCACCTTATTTTTAAAAATTTTAAAGAAAATTTCACCCATTAATATATGGCGCCCGGCCAATCTTCTCGGCGCGTGGATTATGTTCTTGTAATTGAAGAAAAATTGAACTGGTTTATAGCATTTTTTGAAAAAAAAAATCTATAACCAGTGGAAATATATTGGCCTATGCTTACAGTATTCAAAACCATATAATTGTTGTCACTTCATGTGGTGTCGTCGGATTTAAATAAATTTTTCCATCTCAGCCGTTGTTAAATTTCCCAAAACAAAAGTCTTAAACGCCAAGTAGCCTCGTATGCAAATTTCTAATGGATCCCGCAGCGGCGGCGGCTGATTTATATGCAAATTCCCAAGCGTGCGTGTACACGGTCATTCCGCAGGCTCGTTACCCCTGCGAGTATGGCAGCGTTCAGAGCACTTCCGTGGCCCTCGAGCCGGAATTGGAGCACGTTTACCACGAATTGCCGGAGGAAATGGGTTATAGACCGTGCCATTGGTCGCAAAACAACGAGCATCAGGTACATTTCCCGCTAAATTTTTCTCAATTGTTCCGATACGCAAAAATTTTAGTTTTTGTAAACAATATGACGGTTATACAGTAATAATTGTATGTGCTACAAGTCCCTCCGAATTATCATCTGAAAAATTTTAATAATTGCATTCAGGACTTTTAATTTTCAAAATTATTACTGTTTGACTTTTTTATTTGTTTATAGGTGTGGTCCAATGTTAATTTGAAACCCAAATCATTTTTACTCCAACTTGAAGCATGTTACAGAGTTTGGATAGGTATTGTCAGGAACTTCGATATAAAATAAAATACTTTGAAAATATTTATCTTTTTCCCAATTTAACTTTGGTTTTAGTGGCCAAAATTCCTAAATTACACACCAGATTCCGTTATTTTGGCTTTGTGGATTACAAAATTAATCGCTTGCAAAAAAAAATACAAAATTTTAACACTTGAAAGGCCATAAATTGCTTATTTTTTGTAAATTTTTAGTACTAATTTTTTTTGGGTTAGTTCTCAATACAGCATCTTTTCAAAATCGGTTTCACAAGTAAAAATTTTTTTCTTCAAAAATTAATTATATCAGTATTCATATACCTTTTTAAATAAAAAGAAAGCAGCAATAATTTTCGTTAATTAAAATGTTTTTGTTATCTTTGTTAATCAAATTGTTTTTATTATCTTAATTTCAACTGTTGATGTTCTGAAATATGACGTCATGTTTATGAATGATATGATGCAACGTGTACCACGTCAGTAGAGAAATTTAAGACAAACTGAAAATTACAGGTTTTAAGCCTTGTTTACCACATTCTTTTATTCAAAACGCCAGAATAGCTACTTTTTTCCTATTTATTTTCTAAAATTTTGCTATATTGCTATCACTGAAGGTCACATTTCGTGGGCAACACAGAACACACGTTTTGGTACACCATGTGTCTTTATTCGATCTGCCGTAATGCTTTCAATGCAGTATACTTAGGGTTAACTCCAAGGAGCAAGGCCTCAAGAAGTAGTAGTCGTATGTCCTGAATCTTGGTTTTCTATTTAAAAAAATGTTTTTTTAACCTTGATGGGAAGGTGTGATAAATGCCGTTGCATTGATGTTCCAGAACTATTATAGCCAATAGTTATAATATTTAAAGTCAACGGGAACGTCGTACGTTTACGTTGTTATGTTATAGGCAACAACCAGCATACTAGTCGATCGGTTAGATACTGGTAGATTTTACAAGTTCATGCCCTGTAGCCTGTATCACTATTTTTTGTTGAAAAGCTAAAAATAGCTAATTCTTCACATTTTCTTCATCGAAACATTACAATTTTTCTGACTTTAAATACACCTTTCTGACTTTTTCCTAAAAAATTGTTTAAAACAAATTGTTTTAAATTTTTAGACACGAATGAATAGATTTATTAATTATAAAAATATAAAAATAGAACCGACATATTAGGGTATCTGATCTAATTTTGGCTAGGCCTTAATTTCGGCCACCAATTTAGGGTGTTAGAAAATTGGCCTATTTTTAAAACACAAAAGAACTAGCACAAAAGTAACTGGATTAATGTTGAATAAAGTGTTTTTGCAAACGTTTTTTTATTTTTGTTATTCTACATTATCAACATTTTCATACAAAAAGTGAATTTTTTGTGATTTTCTTAATTTTTTCTTTGCGTTTAAACTGCATAAAATTTAAAACGAAGCAATATATAACCTTGAAATATCTTCTATTTAAGGCCCAAAGTTGTTAAGTTTCATGTTTTGATATTTTCTTCAAAATCACTTTGCAATGCGTTTAACTAACTGCACATTTTAAGATTTCGTTAATTTCGGCCACCTTAAATTTAAGGTGAAAGAACCTGCCGTTTTTTGCTGTTTTTTAATATCATCGTACTCGTATTTATAAAGTTTTTTTTGCTCGTTTGACTTTTTTTGACGTTTTTTATACCAAAAATAAAAATTGAACAAAAAATACAAGTTATTAAAACTAGTTTTTTTTAGGTTTTAACATAATTATTCTAAGTCTTGCTAATAACTATTAAAGTTAGCAAACGGGAAAAAATTAACCAAGAACAATACCTAAGGATACATTTGCAACCTTTAAAAATTTTTATTGTTCGTTTTGGCAATAGTTATAGCCAGTTTTTTCTAGGTGGCCGAAGTTAATGCCTTAATGCCTTAATTTCGACCACTATAAAAAACAATTTTAAACCTCCACTGATTTTTAAGTGTAACAGAAATTTTTAAAATTTTGCACTGGAATAACAAATATAGCTATCGTTTGATTTTTAGACCAAATTTTGGGTCGATTGGAAAAATCAGAAAAAACTTATCCAAAAAAATAAAAAAGGTGGCCGAAAATAAGTCAGTTACCCTATTTGCTGTATTAAGTACTCTTATTCTGGGAATTTCTAACAAATGTTTTTTTGAAATTTAACAGATTCCTTTAATTTATTTGCAGGGTAGATTATACTGAATATTTAATCGGTTAATCGCACAGAATAAATAGTCAAAAGTCAACAGAATCAGTTTAGAGGAATCAACAGTTGTGAGCTCACTTTCCATGCGTAAGATTCAAGGATAGCTTGCTGCAATTAACCATTTTGTTTTAAGAGCTTCTTACACAAAAACTAATGTGATGGGCAGTGTAACCATTGTATATAAACATGAAAATCTATATACAATGGTTATAAACATGAAAGCTCATCCCATAAAGTTCATTTGTAACACTGAAGAAATATTTGGATGGCTTACAAATGAATTTATGTCATTGCTTTGCTAAAACACCACTCCAAAAGTAGAAAAGAAATAAAACACAAGGATTAATCCGTTTTTCTGATAGCCAATTGTCGACCGAGATCTTTAAGGAGAGATTTCCAGAGAAGTGGTGGATCAATGTATATTTTTCTTCCCAATTCCGAACGGGTAGGGGGAAAAAGTGGAAAAACGCTGGAAAACCGGTCTCTTCGGCTACTTTTCCCCTATTGTCCGAATTCGGGACAGTGCGGTTGGTAATTGATCGCATTGTCCTTTTTTCCGGTGCGTATTTTTTCACAGTTGTTCCTCCCCCCTTCCAATAATCACAGATTTCCATTTTCCGGAGAAATTTCAACAGATGAAATATGCGCTTTTTTTGTTATCGTGTTACTTACTTTGCCTGAAGTTGCATCTGGAATAAGTTTTAGTTAATTGTTTTGATTATCAAAATAGTTTAAAATGAAAATTTTAATTTTTTAATCAGAGATGGTGTGTTTGAGAAGTCTTTTTGTTTTGGGTAAACCAACTTGAATCCTTAATAGCCCGCTGGTATTGCTTAGCGGTTAGGATTTTTGTAAACTGGGCCACATTCCATTATTCCATGAGGTCGAAAGATTAAATTTGTATATTAAACTGTCCAATGTAGCAAAAGTAAAGCGTTACAGTTGCGAAAAAATATTCATTTTATAGCGCAGCGAAAAGTTACACAAGTTACACACAGAAATTTACCTTCATTAAATAAAGTGGATATATCATTTTTACGAAATTTAACGTTTTTTTATTTTATTATAAATTATTCATGATAATAAATTTCTTGGGACCATAAAATATTTGTTTATTAATTGCTTTATACAAAAATATTATTTTGGTTTGATTTAACATTTAAAATAATTTCTACTGCTACTTACAAAATTTTGCTCACTTGAATAGCCATAAGCATTTTTTAATCAATCGTTATGTACATATTCGTTAATCTGTCTTTTTACACAAATAGTTGAATGAGAAATTATTTTAATGGCATTGACAAAGCTATATTATAATACCATACAAACGTTAAAATTTAAGCATATAATTATATGATGAGTAGTAACATAAAAACAGGTTTTAAAGCATAGAAAAGTTAAATAAATTTAATTTTTATTGCTTAAATTTGTTTGTTACGAGTATTATTATGCGATTGAACTGCAGCTAAATAAAAGAATAATGGATTGATAATTTTTAGCTTAAAAGATTTAATATTATTTATCTAAAAGTTTAATAGTGTATAAGTATTTTTTGTTTAATTTCTTACTTATGATTTGAATTTATGGTTTTAATTGTTTCATAATTTTTGTAATCACAGCTGGTGGCATTAAAATTTTTAGTTATAAACAAACTTCAAGTGGTTGCTAAAATATATTTATTTGTTATAGTTTAAAATGTATAAAAGGGTTCTAGCCTTGAGTCCGGAGTCAAGTGGCAATCCCACCTTCGCCCTTTTGATTGGGGAAATTAGGGGTGTGAATGTTGTGGATTCTTGTCGGCTGTGCGCGCGCCGAAACTTTTTCTTAAAGAGGGACTCCGAACCCACTGACCGATTCTGCCGCGCGTCCAATTGCGTCGAAAAACTCTCACTTCCTTTCAGAGGCGTCTCTTGTTCGAAGAAAACAGTTTCGGCCCTTAATTTACTATTTCATTACCTTTCTTTAAAAGTTTCAATTTATATTCAAAATGAGGGTTGAAAAAATAGATTTCGACACCGCAAATTATATAGATAGTTACATGTCAAATATAGTGCACTTTTGATTTGACCGCTTTGACAGAATTTATTGTTATTTTTACAATATTGCCTTTTCTTGAAATTTCTTTTGATTTTTATATAATTCTTAAAGATTTTAGTTTTTTGTCATAATTTTTAGGTAGGGATTAAACTTAAGTATACTTACTATAGCAGTTTTAAGCCAGTACGCTATACAGGCAATACGGAAAAATTTAACTGAATTTAAATTTAAATTTTAAATTCAAATTAAAACTTTAAAACACTTTAGGTCTTCAATAGGAATTTTGCTTAAAATCAAACTTTATTATACGCCCAATCTTTAGGAAATGATTTCAAATATAGCCGCATGACTTTAAGTAACAAATACATTTTTTACTCAAAAAAACCACCGTATGAGAAAACATCTCTAAGTTTGGCTTAGTTTAAGGTTTGGTTTGTGAGTTGTAAAAAGAAAGACAATCTCTGCTCTAGCAAAGTTTAAAAAACAAAAAAATCGTAATTTTGACTTGTAGTGATGGGTCCGGGGTCTTTAGAGCCACAATCAGGGAATTTGGAGCCATTCGAAATTTTTGGGAACTTGAAGCCACGATCAAAGGGAACTTGGGGCCTTTAAGAAAAAATTGGTTTGGGGTTAGATTTAGGCTTTGCTTAGGCTTAGGTAAACGTTTCAGCGATTTTTACTTTTGGCTCCAAGTTCCCAACTTACGGCTCTAAGTTCCCCATTTACGGTTCCAAGTTCCCTATTTTTGGCTTCGAATTCCCAAGGCTCTATCGACCCAAATCTAAAGATGAATTAAAAAAATTGAGAGTTTGTAAAACGTACTTTTTGTATTATTAATAAAAATCGTAAAAAATAATAATTTCTTGTTTTTTTATTTCTTTTTTGCGAATTACCATTGTTTACAAAATCCTTACCATTGTTTACAAAATCCAAAAGCATGAGCAGTTGTTAACGCACTCTCTTATTTTGTTGTGAAATTGCTGAGTTTTTTTTAATCTTACTCCATAACCTTCTGACTAAACCCCAAACTAAAATAAGTTGATGTTATTTTAAATGAAAAGTATATTGGCTTTCGATTTTTGAATAACAAGTTTTGGCTTCTGCAACCCTATTCTACATCCTCCAATGTTTTGTAAAACTATTTTTTAAATAAATAACTTTATTTCCACGTTTAATACAGTGAAAAATGTTTTACATTCAATAAAATGTAAAATTTTACGTTCAAGAAAATGAAAAAATGTAAATAAAAACAAAATTTCCGCACTTATTTTTTTAAGATTTTTAAGAGATTGATTTTGTTGATAACAAAATTTAACAAAATAATTCCACGATTAAAATTGAATATCTGAAGATCTTTTAAACATCAACAGTTTTTTATTGGTTCAATTAAACAATTTACCGTAAGTACCTTACCTTACCTTACTTTACCGAGCTTCCGTATAGATACCATCTTAACTGAGGTGTTTTTTGTTTGAACTACATATATGATGTTAAACTACAAAATAATAAATTTTAGTTAATTAATTACAAGGTTGGTTTTGGAGTATAATATTTTGTACATAATTTATTAGTGTTTTGTATCTTTATCAATTATATTTGGTAAAAACATAAAAAAAAACTAAAAACACCACTTTGTTACTCAATAAAATATGGATATTTCCAAATATAATTTTTAAGTACACGAAAAAAAGTGTATCTAAATTTTAAATTTTTTGTTGTGAGTTTAGAATTTTGTTTTGGAGACTCAGAAGTAAAATTGGCATTGTAATGTACTGACTTTTAAGTTGGTTAACTTATTTAAAAGGTACGGATATGTACAAAGAAGTGCTTTTAAACGCTATTTTTTATTGATAGTTATCAAATATTTGATAACTCATTAATATATAATTAAAATAACTGCTTATTTATTAGTTTAAATTGCATCAATATTGCTAATATAGACTGATTTTGCGAACTAAAGATTAAAGATGAATTCTATCGGGGTGAAAATAGCTAAGTGGTAACCACACGTTCTTCAAGAAACTATCAACGTGGAGAGACACACGTGACATAACTTAATATTAATTGGTTACATCATCTCTGAACAATTTTTTTTAATAATTTTTATTCTCGCGCGTTCATTCTTCATTTCTTCCTGGTGGCGAGCGGTTACGCCCTTAATTTCAGCCTGTTGTTTTTTTTTTTTTCTTTTTAAGCGCGGGGTGGGTGGGGATAAGGAGGGTTTTATTATCGAAGGAATTTATTTAATTTATTTTTAAATAAAAAAAAGAAAGAAAAGAGGGGGTTCATTAATTTACAGCGGTAAATTAATTACATGCAATTTTTATGAAATAGGCCCCTGAAGGATTTTAACTCTAATTGCATAATGCATTTTACATATTTGTTATTTTTCTGTAAAAAAAATTTATGAATTTTTTAATGTTTTTAATTTTTCAAATGTGTACGCAACCTACCTAACTTTTCAAATTTTTAGAATTTTATTGAGACTCAAGACGTAAATTAACATAATATGTAGTAATTTATTGAATTTCGTATTTTTGTGTTCGAAGCGTAAGCAACAAAACGTGGTTAGAACAGTTGTGCAGTAAAAACTGAGGACTATATGTAATAACCAATTAAAACAATGCCATTAATGATGATTTTGTGACGACTCAAAGTGGAAGCGAAAATAACCAGGCGCTAAAAAATGTAGACAGCCAAATTTATTGAAAAATTTGACCGATGAAGGAATTGAACCCGTAACCTCCAAATTCGACTCTGGCGTGCTATCCATTACACCATAGGCCGGGAAAGATAATCGCCTTTTATTAACGCTTGTACTTTGAGTTTTCACGGAAGGGACACATACGCCGTATGTGTCACAATTTATGATCATCAATTTATAATAACCAAGGTTTTTAACTAATTGTTTTTTTTATCAAATTGCAGTAAACGTAAACATTTTGTTTTGCAAAAGTTTTTTATTTGTGTTATTCTGCATTATTAACACCAAGGTTTTTAACTAATTGTTTTTTTTATCAAATTGCAGTAAACGTAAACATTTTGTTTTGCAAAAGTTTTTTATTTGTGTTATTCTGCATTATTAACATTCTCATACAAAAAGTGATTTTTTTGTGATTTTCTGGATTTTTGCTTTGTGTTTAAGTTGCATCAAAATTTAGAACGAAGCACTATATAACCTTAAAATAACTTTTATTTAAGGCTCGAAATTGTTAATTTTCATGTTTTAATATTTTCTTCAAAATCACTTTGTAAAATCACTTTCCAATCACTAAATGCGCATTTTAAGATTCCGTTAATTTCGGCCACCTTAAAATTAACGTGAAAGAACCTGTTTAACACGATTTGCACCATCATGTGTACGGGTGGGGTTATATAACACATAATTTACTAGGTTGTATTAAATTAAGAATAGGCTGGAAGGAATTTCTCAAAAATAATGTAGAAACACATTAAAAAAGTCAGGTAATTTTGGTGGCGGGGGGATGCAGTCATATAGTGAATATAGTAAATATCAATGTCAATGGGGTTTCCCCACCCAAACCACCCCTTACCACAATATAGAATACCAATGCTTTAAAAAGTTGTGAGTAAATTAAAACACAGTAAAATGGCAGGTTATTTCTTTTGGCGAAGGAACGCATTCATAAACAATTAGTAGTAAACATATGTGCGGGCTGGAGTTATCCAACTCCTAATTGGCTAGGTTTGAATTATCAATAAACCGGTATAGAAATTTTTCAAAGATTATGAAGAATCACGACAGTTAATTCCATGTACACAAAGGTCTCTAGCAGATTTCAAAATAATTTGTGTATGACGTTGGTTAACAAAAAAAAACAAGATCATAATACACGAAAATAACATAAACATAAAGCAATTCTTTTTAAAAAAAAGATAGCTGGTTGTGCATATTTTGTTTCTTCCTCATATTTTTCGATCTTATACAAATTATTTTCAATTCTTCTCGAGACCTTTGTGTACAGCACACCGAATTCACCGTCGTGATTCTAGTAAAAAAAAACTCAGGTTATTTTCTTGGCAGAGGAATGCAGTCATATATGAAATATTAAAGATAGGCAAGGATTGGTGTGGAATTATACCACTCAACTTTTTTAACGTCTTGTTTATCCTTAAATTTGATAATTTTGGGTTATGTTTTCGTTTTTTTGTGTTTTAGTCTGTTGTTTTTATTTTTTTAAACGTAAAAGGTGGCCGAAATTAAGGCAGGTTTTGTTTTTTGTTATTTTTAGGTTAAAAATATAAAAAAAACTCAATAGAGTGAAATAAATTTTTTATCAGGCTTTCTTTAAAGTTGGCGGCCTTTAACAAAAGCTGTTTTAGGTTGAAATATTTTTTTACACAAAAAAAATCAAAAACAATCAAGACACGTGTTACTAAAACTTTAAGGTTGTGACCTAATTATTTAAAGTATTGATAATAGCTATAAAAGTTTGCAAACGGGAAAAAATTAAGTTATACAGTATAAATTTGCAACCTTTAAAAATATCTAAAAATGTTTAGCAATAGTTATAGCCAGTTTTTTCTAGGTGGTCGAAGTTAATGGCACGCGCCTCAACTTCGGTCACTATTTAAAAAAACATTAAATCTCAACTGATTTTTAAGTGTAACCAAAAAAAATAAAAAAAGGTGGCCGAAATTAAGTCAGCCACTTTATGTATGATCTCAATAATTTCAGCTACTTTTTTAATCTAGCAAACTAGCCATATATTGGAATACCGTATATAAAAATAGCATATGAACGAAATGAATTGTTTATTTATGCAAACTTTTGAACAACTGAGTTAATCACAAATTTACTTCAAAATATTGCTTTGGAAGATGTATTTACCGCTGATTGTCCTAAGATTGCAACAGTTTTAGACGTATTTCTATCAAACGTTTTTTAAACAGTTTTTATCGTAACTAGCCGCTTTCTTTCACTTTCCCAGGGTTTTTTTAATTCAAAATACCCAGCTAATAACGGCTCAATCGTGCATGGAATAAATTCTAACCAAAATTAAGCCTGATTATGTTTTTAATATTTTTTTTAAAAGAAAGCCTGAAATAGACTCTCGCAATTTTATATATTCTAAACATGTTAAAATTATACTTTTTTTAATTAAAATGTAGTAAACAAAAGCATAAAAATTTTTCTTGTTAGTAATGGACCTACCTAGCATAACAAAAATTGGATCGGCGGTCCCACCACGAAACAAAGTTCCTCTCAAATTAAATGCATGTTTTTGTATTATTTTTGAAACCGGAAATACTATATACAAATAATAACATCTACTTAAAAATATTTAGTGGTCTTTTTGTATTTAATTAAGCATCACAAAAATTTTTTTTCTGATTAACCAAAAAAATTTACATATGAGAAACCTTAGTTACGTTTAATATAGCTCTAAATAATGGTAAAATGGTGGTAAACGCTTTATGGTGGGTGCGTAATAAAACAAAAACTTAAAATATGTTTTTGTAAGCTGTCAAAACAATATTTAAAAATAGTAAAATTCTTTGCACCACCATTCAAGTTTATACGAATTTTTTACCTTCAGCTGTAATACTGGTTAAAAAACCACTATCAGTTTTCAGCGTATAAAAATTATCAGGGAAGAGCGCGGAGCGCTCTTTCCCTTATATTAAATGGGTTAAGTCACTGCGCGGTTAACCGTTGTTGATGGCGTCATCGAAATCAACAAAACCTTTAATAGTTTTTTAGCCAATTAAAAATCTAAACATATTACATAACTAAAATATTACCCATACTTTTCTGATATTAAAAACCTAAAAAATTTTGCTAAACATACCTGAATTTCATACTAATAAGCTTAATTTGCTTAACTTTTTTTTGTTTTTTTTGGGGTCCCCCAAAATTTTTTTCCTGTGGTAAATATTTGGAGCTGATTTTTTGCACGTAGATGCTAAATTGCCGCCTCACCTGAATTTTATTTTCTTATATGCTCTATTGCCCGTAGTTAAACCTCTGTTCATGTGAAAAACGACCAGTTTTTTTCTAAGTTACGCATTAGGTACTGGGGTACTTGTGTGACATTTTTTTTCCTTACTGAATTACATATTAAGTAACTTCATTCAATAATACACATTTTCTTGTGGTTATTTTTTTGGTTTAAATTATAATTCCTTACCTTTTTATAAAAATTACTAATTTTCAACGGAAAGAGCGAAAAAATATCCTTACCACTAATTATCAGCCATATGGCAACAATAAAAATATTTTAAAAAATAAAATGAAATAAATCTTGGTGACGTGTAAGCGCTGCGGGATACAATGTTTCAATAGACGGAAATTTATCAAAATCGAAACAGAAAAAAAGTCTTTTTTATATGGAATACTATGAAGCTACAATCACTCCAAAAATTTAATGCGCGAAAAGACTGGTCTGGGTAACCTCGTAAAATTGTATGGAACCTGGAAAAACCATTTACAATGGTGTGGTTTTGTTGTTTAAAAATAAACCATCAATCCAGAAAAATTAAGCACAAAACAAAAGTCCAAATAAAGCTAATTTCCAAAAAAGTGGTTAAATCAGGTCTAACAAAAAAAATTTAAACAGAAGAAAAACACACTATTTTATATGGTTCTTTCAGGTTCCATGCAATTTTACGGAGTTACCCAGACTTAATTTTTGTATAGTATACTGCTTAAAATTACATTGAAGTTTTTGATATGAAAATAATTGTATTCATATCATGAGGAGACCATGACGTTTCTTTTAAAATGAGTAAATTTTTTAATGTTTTATATCTTTAATAAATGACATTGAATTCAATGCATTCAAAGGCGGAAATTCTAGCAAAAGACGAAACAAAGTTTCGAAAAAAAGCCTTATATTAAATGGAATAGTATAAAGCTACATAAGTCTAAAAACTAAATGCCAGAAAAGACTGAAACAAGTCTCTTTAAAACCTGTAAATTAATAACAGATTTTGTGAAATTTTTAGAAAAACAAAACCGAATAAAAACAATACGTGTAAAAGCTTTAGTTTGCGTTTTTTAACCATTAATAAAACTTAAATCACATAAATTTCTCTCAAAGTGGATTAACTTTTACATGAGTTAACCAGCTGTAAATACCACAGTATTAGTTAAGTCACACGTCGTCAAAACCATACAAAAAAGGTATAACGCAAGCGTCACAGTAACAATGAAAAATTTCTTTCAAAATAAGTTATCGCATTGCGTATTAAATTTTGTTATTTAACATTATTTTCGTATAAAGCAAAACATACCGCCATATTAACGGCTTTTTAAAATCAAATATCAAGTTCTAAGTCCGAAAAACATTGAAAAATTCAGATTTAATATAAGGCGACTTTTTCTTTAATGTTTCTATTTATTACATAAAACAAATTAGCTGTCAATGTATTTGTTAAATTAAAAGTCGCCTTATATTAAATCTGAATTTTTCAATGTTTTTCGGACTTAGAACTTGATATTTGATTTTAAAAAGCCGTTAATATGGCGGTATGTTTTGCTTTATACGAAAATAATGATAAATTACAAAATTTAATGCGCAATGCGATAACTTATTTTGACAGAAATTTTTCATGGTTACTGTGACGCTTGCGTTATACTTTTTTTGTATGGTTTTGACGACGTGTGACTTAACTAATACTGTGGTATTTACAGCTGGTTAACTCATGTAAAAGTTAATCCACTTTGAGAGAAATTTATGTGATTTAAGTTTTATTAATGGTTAAAAAACGCAAACTAAAGCTTTTACACGTATTGTTTTTATTCGGTTTTGTTTTTCTAAAAATTTCACAAAATCTGTTATTAATTTACAGGTTTTAAAGAGACTTGTTTCAGTCTTTTCTGGCATTTAGTTTTTAGACTTATGTAGCTTTATACTATTCCATTTAATATAAGGCTTTTTTTTTCGAAACTTTGTTTCGTCTTTTGCTAGAATTTTTCTTCGAGTTGGGGGGTTGGAAATTTTTTTTTTTTTGTTTTTTTATTTTTTTTTTGATTGAAAAATACATACACCAAAACCAGTGTTAAGACGAAGTGGATCTAAAAATAAAACACTACCAGTTTTTAGCATATAAAATTTATACTTGTTAAATTTCATTCAGTACGATTTGATAATGTGGTGAATGATTATTTGGTTGTAAGAAATACATACACCGAAACTTAAAATCAAGTGGATCTTAAAAAAACAGTATCAATTTTTAGCGTAAAAAAATATTACTAAAGCTAAAGTCTTCCAGACCGAAATGGGGCGGGGGGATTGGTTGTTTTTTTTTTTTTTTTTCTGTGTCGTTAGGTTTTCCGAAACTTAACACCCCCCAATATATATAGAATTTATCTTTAGTTAAGTTTAATTCACGACCATTTACCAGTGTGAATTGTTATTTAGTTGTAGGAAATACATACAAAAACTAAAGCTAAAGTCTTCCAGGCTGAAAACAATAAACATTTAACGCGCGAGCGAAAAAATATTAAAAAAACTTTTTATTAAACCAATTTATTATTAAGTGTTTATTTAACCAATTATTATCAGGTGTTTATCAATCAATTATTATCAATTATTTTCTCAAAGAACGAGTGGTTACTTTACCACCTCGCCATTTTCACCCCGATAGAATTTATCGTTAGCGTTAAAACCAAGTGGACCTTAAAAAACACCATCAGTTTTAGCGTATAAAAATTAAAAGCACCTTGCACTGGAACTCGGTTTATACATGACTATAATGGATAATTAACGTATCTCCTACTTATCTTTTGTAGTATGCAGATCAACCGATCGAAATTTCGCGCCCTTTCGATGGGTTGATCTGCATACTACGAAAGATAAGTAGGAGATGCGGTAATTCTCCATTATGGTGACTCCCTATGTTTATTGCATACTTCATGTATAAACCGACTTCCAGTGCAAGGTGCCTATACTGATTAAGTTTCATTCACTATACGATTTACCAGTGTGAATGAATATTTGCTTGTAGGAAATACATACACAAAAACTAGTGTTAAAACCAAATGAATCTTTGCGTACGTGCTTTTACTACTAAATATTTAGATATTGCGACCAGTTCAGTCCAAAAGTATAAGGTTATGTCAATCTCCCTATTAAATTAAGTTTAAAATGCTAATCTTTTGATCAAAGAAATCTTATCAAAATCTGTGCACTATACAGTATTATCGAATTGTATTTTTCCAACACACAAGGATAATTTATTGCTATAGTAACTATAGTAGTCTGTATATAAAAAGCCTATGAATAAAATCCCCATAGGCTAAAATCCCCATAAACATTTGTAAGCAATCAAAAATATAAATAGCTAGTTAACCCTGAATTTGTATTTACCTTATAATAAACATAAAGGTAAAGAGTAAAATCACATTTAACAAGATATACTATATATGAATAAATATATATTTTAGATAGTGGAAATGAGCATGCCCAGCGGCCATCATCACCACCCCACGGTATTGCAGTCGGCCCTGAATATTCAAGGTGGATTCGGGTCTTTCCATCATCAGATGACCCAGGAGGAAATCATCAAGAAACGACGTAATCTTTTTATATCATGTTTTTTGAATTTGTAAAAAAATGTTAATTCAAGAAAAACGACATGAAAAAATATTCTACTTCATAAAAACCAAAGTTAAAAAAAACCATGATATGACTATGTAGTAATTATTGTACACAGGAGCAAAAAATCTGCAGATGAAAATTGATTTAAAAAGCAGATTATTATTTTTTAAGATCTTGAAGATTATCGGTAGAAACACAACGGAATAACAGCTGTATTTTGTATTAAAAGATTTTTAAACAAAAGAACTATCATGTGTTACTGTTTTAATACAGATTAAAACAAAAAAAATATTCCGTTATCCAAAATGAGCAATGAGTCATTTTTAAAATTATTGGTCAGTTTTTGTTTAGTTTTTCCTAATTTTTGTTAAAATTGCCTCTGACGAGTATGGTTACCCACTTATACAACGTTCATAACCATATTTATGCTTAGAAAGGTTTGTTCAGATTCTCTTATTTAAATTTTTTTCAAGAAAACTAAATAACCAATGCAGGCAGAAAAAAAGTTTTTAGTTGATTTGTTGAAAAAACAATTTACAATCTAAAATAAGTTGTTTGGTTCAGCGTCTTGCCTTGCTTTTTTACGTTTCTTTCTGTCATCTGGCTGGATCCTATATTTGAGCTCTAACTAAAAAAAAATTTATAGTTCGGCTTCTAATTCACCTTGTTTTTATAAAACATTATTCGACTTATTTGTTTCTTAGAATGAAAATAGAAATTTTTTCCGCGAATCTGCATACGATATTATGATCTTAACACAATAGAAAGAATTTATAAAGCTTAACATTTTTTATAGTTTTTTATACTGAAGTTTTATTTAATTTTAAATAAAAAAAACATTTTTAAAAGTTTTTTAGATGGAAATTAATACAGTTGTATTAGCATTTTTTTATTCTCACGCTTTTCAACATTAAATATTAGTATATTAGTATTCACATCTCCAATAATGTAATCAAAAACTATTCTAAGCAAATCTAACGCTAAATTCATGTTATTGTGCTTTTTTTTAAATATTCAATGTTTTTTTTTTAATTTTCTTACTTTGACATAACACATTTTTGAAACAAATGAAACTGAATTTGCAAAAATAAACAGCTTCTTGTAACTTTAAAAATACAAACATAAATGCACATTTTGTTTCGGTCCTGTTTGTTGTATGTAAGACAAAATATGTTTTTAATTTTTTATATGTAGCTAATATAATAACGTAAACTATATTAACTCTAAATTAAAAAAAAAACATTAAACAACATACATATTTGGCAGAGCGCCCTCTTATAAATTTTCATGAAATTTTCTAGTGTGAATTTGAATGGCGAAAAATTAAATTTTAAACTTAGTTCAAAAATCCCAAAAAGTAAAATGACGTCTAAAAAGGAAGCGGCTTTCAAAAACTAAAAAAATATAAAAAAATCAAATAGGCTTCACAATTTTTGACACCATTTCCAAAGTGCTAGGTCAATAAAAATTAGCTGTTTTTCCTCTTTTTTATATTTATATTTTATTACAACTTACAGATATTCATATTTTATTACAACTCACACCATTTTTAATACACTTTGTGGCAAAAAAAAACACGAAATCCACATCAATCATTTGCTGTTTGGTTTAAATATTTAAATTTATTTATATTTTAAAGTAATTAAAAATAAATGAACTAATTTTTTGCACCTGTTAAATGTTATATAAGAAGTTTTTTATTTGTTTTAAATGACAATAATATTTTTTTTAAATAACTTATTCATTTCTTGAATGAAAATTTGATTTAGGATCGATGGAGCCTTGGGAACTTGGAGCTGGAACTTGGAGCCAAAAAAAGGGAACTTGGAGCCATAAGTGGGGAACTTGGAGCCGTAAGTAGGGAACTTGGAGCCAAAAATAAAAATCGCTAAAACTGTACCTAAGCCTAAGCGAAACCTAAATTTTACCCCAAACCAATTTTTTCTAAAAAGCTCCAAGTTCCCATGGCTCGTGGCTCCAAGTTCCCAAAAATTTTTGATGGCTCGAAGTTGCCTGCTTGTGGCTCCAAAGACCCCGTACCGAAAATTTTTAGTGGTGGGAACTGTAGTTTGACAGTGTAGGTTTTACAACAAGAAAAATCGACGATAAACATTTTATTCAAATTATCATTTGCAACATTTCGGTAATCTTATATTACGCTTCTTAGGTTTTAAAAAATTTTGGAGGGATTTACCCAATTCTAATTGTTTGGCAGAGCAACGCTAAATAAGCAACGCCCGCGTCACCACTCCGAAGCTTCCTAATACTTTTTAATTTATTAAGTGGATATAAAGGAGCAATCAGCACAGTCCCAAATAAGATGCAAAATATTTTCAGTAAACTTGAAAACAATAGATATCTTATTTTGAATTTGAATTTAATAATAGATGTAGACTATGTTTCGATAGTGTGTAATTATAGTTTAAACAAATTTTCTTAAAATCAAAGGGAGGGCTACATAAAATTTTGCTAATTTTCAGATTCCGGCAAAATTGCGGTTTAATTTAAAAACAAACATTAATTATCTTATTTTTATAAAAATTTGACAATGGAATTTGGAAACCACAATTGTTTTAGTATAATAAATACAATTTTGCCGGAACATAAAAAATATATACCTTAGAATGAATGGATCCGTCAAAGCAATTCATTAAATAATTTTCGTCTTTGTGTCATAACTAGTTTAAAAACGAGTTGGTAGTGTGTATAAAATAGCTTTAGCCCAGCTAATTTTCCGTACATAAATACAGCTTCCTATCCGGATTTTTCACGACTAAATAGATACAGTTTCAATTGTGTTGAAACAGTTTGAAACTTTTTATTCACTGTGATGATTATTATCAAAAAAGTTTTTAGCATAAAATGTATTCGTTTTATAACAAAAAAATATTTGTTGTCTTGTGATACTTATGACTTTTGTTTAAAGAAATTTCTTTAAAATGTATGTCTTGAAATTCAGAGTAAAACCAACAAAAACATTTATTTAACTTCATAGATTAGACATTTTTTACTTTTCTAACTAAAATGTTTCAAATAAAATCTGCCCTAATTAGGGCATTGTAAAATAGATATTCTGTTACGTAGAGAGTCTTTACTTAGTGATTAAGCTAATTTGGCACTAATTAAGGTGCGCTCAAAAATAAAACCATTACCCTCCTAATTTATGTAATGTATTAAAAAACAAATAGTATTCTTATTGAAAATCGATAAAGAAAAAAATCAATATTAAATTTCAAAAATTAATAATAAAGTTGTTTTGAGCTGCGTTCAATTGCATTACGATCAAAAGTGTATTTTCTATGAAATTTTCTTTTTATAACAGTTAACGTTTTCTTACATAGCTCGGTAAAATCTTTTTAATATATGTAAAATAAAGGCATTTGTAACAGCTTTTACAACTGAATTTTGTAAGGAAATCATCAGTTAGTCTAAAGTTTATGTGAAATTAAAATTCAAGTGAAGATCCAAAAAGCATGAGATACAACATTGCCAAAATCAACACACTTTAGTTGTTTACACGTCTTATTTTAAGAATGATACGAATTTTTTATTAACTAATCTTTAAAGCTAATATACATTATATTAGGCTTATTATTTATTTCCTTAGAGTTTTGCGGAATTGAATTCATTTAAAAGTTTAATTGGTAGTTTAGTGATATGCTCCATTTTGCAAGTTGCTCCACTCCCCCACTCTTCATACGTTTTCTATTTCTACTAGAATTGCAATGGGTACGTCGAGTATTTTCAAAAACATGCACGCACGCATTTTTCATTCAGCGCCTATAATTATGGGAAATGGAATCGGTATTGGGAATTGGGGTTGCGGAGAAACACCGAAAAATAAATAAATCATAAGCGAATATAACGACTCCTAATGTGTGTTCTTCTGATCTAACTCCAATTCTGAGTTAAAAATAACAGTAAGTGATTGCTAGAAAAGTTTTTAAAGCTATTCCCGGACTTTTACACAAACACAAACACAAATCTCTTCTTTAATTATTCCGTTTTAACTGAAAAAAAGCGAATATTTCCAAAGGCCGTGTGAAAGCCGGGCTTCCCCTCTTCTCACCCACAGTAGTCGTCGTGGGGACCGAGAGTTGTTGGTCGCTCCGCCCACTCGCGCCAGCCAATCAGCTCGCGCCTAAAAGGGGTGTGGCTTCCGCGCCAGCCAATCGGCTCGCGCCGGAAGGAGGCGTGGCTCCCCCACTCGCCACTTCCGTCCCGCAAACTCACGCGGATGTGGTAGGAAGAGGCGGTAATCGTGCAAAAGATTCATTCGACGAGAAGCCGCCCGGATAAAAACCGACTATATAGATTAAGATCGATTCCGGTGCTAATATACTTCGTCGATTAAGCTTCAATTACCAGCGTCTCAGGTATATACATAGCTGGAAATTGTCGGGAGGTTTCCTAGAAAAAGCGGTCGGCGCGGCGCTTCCCCTGTTTTCGAGCGGGGCTTCAACCATTGTTCCCCGTGTACGGTCCACTAGCTGCGTTGTCGAGTGCGTCCAAGCACAACTCAGCCATCTATCCACGCATGGATCTGGCTCAGTGGAACCGCTACACCCCCTACCATCACCCCCTCTCGGTACCCCCGTCCGCGGCTTTTGTTTATCCCAACGATTCTCGCCTCCAGCAAACTTATACAAGTAGGTCTTTTTTTCGTTTTTTAATACTATTTTGTTTTGTTTGTTTTTTTGAAATCGTTCATGTTTAGATTTCATGACGATGATTCTATCTATACCCTTTGCACAAAATAAAAACCGTATTATAGCGGGTGATTTTTAAAAATAGGTTTATAAATATATATATATATATATATATATATATAATTTAAAGAAATTCCGAAAAATAAAACCGTTTTATGAAAAGATTATATTGTTAAAATATTTTATTGAAAAAATGCAACAGAGATTCGTTTTGTTATTCACCTAATGTGTATACATAAAATTTTTGACAGCTATTTTTTTCAAATCTTTAAAGCTACTTTAGAATTTTGGATTTTTTTTTCGATATTATAGTCTCTACAAAAACGTTTGCAGTGGCCAAAAAATAAATGACTATATATTTCAAAACACGTTGTTTGTTAAAAATATCAAAGATTAGTTAAGGACCTATAGTTCCGCCTTTTTTGTAAAGTTTAGAAAAAATATATAACAATTTAGTTAAAAAGTTTTTATGGAATTTTTTGAAAAGATAGTGCAATATTAAAGTTTTTTTAAACAATACAGAAATTTTTTGTACAATAATAATTTAAATTCGTATGGAGTAACATCCCACTTATACTATTACATGCTTTTTTTATTTTCATTATTGTAGAAATTTTTTTAAATAATTTTAATGCCTTTTATTTCCTTTAAATAGACTGTAAATACCACGATGCTCATAAAGGTGTCATGATCTTTTAACAATAAAGTTTATTTATTTTGTTTTAATTTATAATTTAATTATGAGGAGATTTATTGAATGTTTGTGATTGTTGTAAACATGGCTTTTCTTCATTTTACCACGTACCTTTAATTTTTTGTACAAAACATTATGACTCATTTGAATGTTATGAATAATTGGGGATCCATTATTCTGGTTTTTATCTGTTTGTAATCATCATTATACGATAATACATCTTAAAGAATTTTCCCACCTCCGGCATTTCAGTTTTTTTACTGTTCCCATGTTTTTCTGATCATCTTCAGCTGTGATCCAATTATATTATACCATATTTAATAGAATTGCAACACATTTTTTTACAATAATGTGAAATTGAAAGTCAAAAAAAATCACTGGGAATCATCGTTCAACAGTTATCTAACAAACTGTGTAATAAAAGATGATTACCACAGTACCATCATTTTTTAATAACACTGTATAATATTGTATTACAAATATAAAAAACTCATATAAAGCATTGATTAGTAATTATTTCCTCATATGTATATTTAGCCTTTTCCATAGTAGCAAAGAATAGTTTAAACAAGTAGCACTTTTTTTCAATTTTTTGTTGGTTATATCCCTTAAACGGTATTTAAAATGTTGTAGGCTACGCTATACGTAATTCTGTGTGTTAAAAATAAAGATCGATGTTTAACCCAATATTTTAAAGATTCCTTTATTATGTTAGAACGGAGTTGCAAAGTTTATAGCACTCAAAACGCACGTTTAGGTATGTCGATCACGATTATTCGGCTTTTTGGAGAGTTTCGCTTTTAAAGTTTATCGACTGATCTGTTTTGTTATCTGTTGTCCGTGGTGTTAGTTGAGGGTGATTGAATTAGGATATTGGTGGCTTCTGTTTCCGCTCAGTGGAGCGTAAGCTGCTAAGTGGTTAAGTGAGAACGCTCGGATGCACCCAGTCACTCCCTTATTTAGGGCGCCCACAAACTGGTAACGCCCATAACCAGGAAGCCACTTCGATATAAAAACAACAGCCAAACACCTCTAACCGGATCAAGTCCATTTCATCGCCTCGGATTTAATCAGCGGCGCTTTTGAAGACGTTTCGCCCCACCCTTTTCTCTCTAAGAAAATAACCCGCGATTTTTATTAAGTGTTTCGGTAAATGTCGGCATTTTGCTTAGATAACTGATGACAATTTCGGCACGACTATTTGGAAGATTTTAACTTGGTTTAGCGTTGATAGTAGTTTTAAAACGAATCGGGGAGCGGGATTTCGTGGATTGTTCACAAGCTGGGGATAATCGAAGAAGAGTACCGTCGGAACAAAGTGGAATTAGCGCCTTGTAGAAAGTGAATTAACGGCTTAATGCACTGATAGCGAGCTGATGGTCCGCCCATCCTTTTTATTGTAATCTTGTTCCGTCATTTGAAGTGCCAAGATTCGCGAAATTCCTATTTTTTTTATTGGTTTCCATTGTACCTTTTTTGAGTATCGCTTTTCCATCATACACTGTATATTAGCTAAAACACTTTTTTTCAATTTTCTCCCGTTTCGAATTTGGAACGTGCTAAATCAGGACTAATAGTATACCGTACAATACTATATAGCAGTCATTTAAATTTTCACTTAAAAGGTTTACCGCTTTTCCAAATAATATTCCAATGAATCACGTGTAAACCGGTTGAGATAGATGGAAAATCAGTTAGCAAACGACCCGTGTTTCCAGTTTTTAGCCGCAACTAAAAATTGTTTTTGGCCAATTTTGAACGCTGTTTTAACACTGATTACTACGTAAGCAAATAGTTTGGAATTTTAAACCGTTTTTGTTAATATAAATTTCGGCTTCATAGTATGAACACCGGTTATACTGGTGAGGAACATATATGATTTGAAAAGCGGTACATATTGACTGGACAACTGTTGATTGCTGAAAATATGTCGATGGAACAAACTTCTGAAAATTTGACTGGTCTTTCTTCGACCGGATCGAAACAAGTGGCAGAACAAATCCAGGGATCCTCCGTTTTTCCACAAGGGATCCTTTTAGGTCCGATTAGATCCTTCTGGTTCAGCCTCGGTGAGGGTTAACTTCCTCTTATTTTTCCTGTTATCGTAATTTTCCTTTGCCATAGATTTTGGTTTTTGTATAAAGGATTTTTTTTTGAATTATTAGCAATTAATTCATAATTTTTTTAAAATATCGCACAGAATTAGAAAGATTGAATGTTTACTTCGAAAGAGTAGGGAAACTTGGAGCGAAAGAAACTTGGGGCCTTGTAAAATAAATGTACCTTGTGAGCAGATTTAGGAAGTATTTAATTTTTGCTAGAAAAAGCTTTTTTCTTGAATATGCAGTTTATAATGATGCCTTATTTTTGCCTCTAAAAACGAACAGAGCTACATTTACTTAGGTCATACAGGTGTCAACCAGCTGGGAGGCGTTTTCGTGAACGGTAGACCTCTGAACGACACTACCAGGGCAAGAATAGTGGAATTGGCACACCAAGGAGTCCGACCATGCGATATTTCCAGACAATTGCGCGTCTCTCACGGATGTGTCTCCAAAATTCTGGGAAGGTAACTTCTTTTTTTTAATTTATCATTCTAATTTTAATTTACAGTTTTAAATAATGAGTAAATAATGTTAAAAATCGTGATTTTATGTCAATGTTTTAGCTTGAAATTCTATTTATTCTAGGGAAAGTAGTAAATGTGATGAGAGAAAATAAATTTATTTGATTAAATGAATATACTAGAAAGATTTTTGTAAGCTTATCAGCCAATATAACTCCTTGGAAACATCAAAAAACTGTTTACCAAAAGGCTGCGAAGATTTGTTTGTGAAATTTAAAACAAAAAAAAGACAAATCAGTAAATAAATTGTTTGGATGTGCTATTTTGCTAAAAATTATGCAAAAGCTTTGTGTTTTTTTAAAAAAACAAACTATTTTCTCACGTTTTTATAATCACGTAAGAATTTAAAATTTTTCGGCTAAATACAAGCTTTGTAAAGAGAAGCTGCTGATTGATGGGTAAAATGTTTTGTGTGGTTGGGAACAATTGCGGCAAACCTTGGCGCACTGAAACCGATCATTATTTTCCATAAATTATTAACTGGGTTTGCTGCGATTGGTAGTACCTATCTAATAAACGATTTAATGTTTCCAAAATCGCTTGACGTTTATATGAGCTGAAATTTGGAAGGACAACAAATTATACTGCAAGCGCATTAAATCAGCTAAATATTTTTATGTTTACAAATTAGTTTTTAAATACATGCATCATAGAAAAAACATGGAACCTTAAATTATATGAAAGGGAAATATATTTTTTAAGTTGATTATTATGATTTTAATTATATGTACAAAATAACTGTTTCGGTGAGGTAGAATTTAGGTTTTTAGTATAAAAAATCAGAAAAAAATGTCTTAAAGATCAATGTAATTCACCAATTGTCTTTAAAATTTGAAATATTGTAAAAAAATAAAGCATTTTGTGATTATTATGGTAAGTTCTTAACCATAAATAAATTAAAAAAGTTTTTTTTGATTGAGAAATATATGGGTAAATATTTTGGTATTTTTGCGACCACTGCTGGGTGGATGACGATATAAAAGGAAATTTGTTTCATCCTACTTTTAAGTAAAAATTGTAAGATAAAAATTAGCCGCAAATAATACAATTAGTAAATATAAAACTGAAAAGAGTTTTAAGCTTTAATGGCTTTTTCTGTGGCGGATAATCTTTTCCCATTTTTACCACGGTAAATTCAAATCAAAATCATATTTTACATTCACAATAGAGCTCGGACGTTAATTGGGAGAATAGGATTTACGATAAAAGCGGCGGATGGATGACTCCTCAATTACCTTCAATTTCATAGCACTAAAGCCCTAAAAGAAATATTTACTGATTGCTTCAAACGGAATCTTAGATACAAATTTACCAACCACGCAGCATAAAACATTAAGTGCCCGCCCGTCTACAGTATGCTGCCTAGGGTGCGGGGTCTAAAGGCTGGTTCATACTTATGACAAAACGTTGTTTGGACAAAGTCCAAAGGACAATTTTAAAAAATCCAAAACGTCCTTTGGACAAGCCAAAACGTCCTTTGGACTTTTTCCTTTGGACGAAGTATGAATGCTACTTAGAATTTGTCCTTTGGACAAAGTCCAAAGGACAAAATCCAAAGTAAAATGTCCAAAGGACAAAAAGTATGAACACGTTGTCTTTTGGATTTTGTCTTTTGGACTTTACACTGTATTTGTTCTTTGCACAAAGTCCAAAGGACTTTTGTCCTTAGTCCAAAGGACGTTTTGTCATAAGTATGAACCGGCCTTTAGGAGCCGCCGGCAGGAACTTAGAGCCTATGAAAAATTTTGGGAACTTGGAACCTTGAAAATGGGAGCTATTAGCTGAAAGTAAAAAAATGATTTGTTTTTGTTATGGCTTCGGCTTAGGTATGCGTTTTAGTGAGTTCACATTCTGGCTCCAAGTTCTCACTTTGGGCTTAAAGTTCCAGCTCTAAGTGACCTTGGTTGCAACGACCTTAAATCCTGTTTAGGTGTGGTGTCGGTTTTGGTGATAAAATTTTATTGTTCAAGAAATTGAAATTATTGTTATTGTATAAGAAATGTAGATTTCTTCAAACATCAGGAAAGCTTTCATTTTATATTCACAAATTACAATATTCCAATCGAATATATAACTTCTACTAATTTTATAGATATTACGAAACGGGCTCCATTCGTCCGGGGGTTATCGGGGGTTCCAAGCCAAAAGTGGCCACTCCCAAAGTGGTGGACACCATCGCAGCTTACAAACGGCAGAATCCCACGATGTTCGCATGGGAAATTCGCGACCGGCTCCTTTCCGAAGGAGTCTGTGACCAGGACAACGTACCCAGCGTTTCCAGCATTAACAGGTACAACTTTTATCGAAACTATATAACATAAAACACGATAGTCAAAAACCCTTCCATTTTAAAACGAATTGTTTAGCGTTAAGGATTTCCACGGCATTAGGGCGCTATAGAATCACTTTCAGACAATGGGTGCTTAAAAAAATTGATCTCCAATGAACGTAAAAATTTTTAATTTTTAGCCCATCCCACGTTCATTCCCACAACGCAAAACATATAGCCACAAATCACGAATAATACACGCCATTTGAGGGTCCTTAAAATTCTAACGTGAAAAAGAAAAAATATGTAACGCGCTGACTGCTCTAACTAGGGCACGCCTTAATTGAGGCGTGCCTTTAATAGGACGCGCCTTAATAAAAACATTAAGTCCCCATAAACAGGTTCTTCTATTTCATAAATAAGTCTTGAATTAAAACATTTGAGTACTTCTAACGAGGGAACCCCTAAATAAGGCGTGCCTTAAATAGGGCAGCAAATGTGTTTGAAAAATATATGAAGTCATATACACATTACGCTTGTAGTTTGTTACATATATTGTTTTTAATTTAAACATTCTAGTGTTTTTTTTTCCTTTGTTATACTATTTTGTGACTCACAATATTGTAATCCCAAGGTAGAAACGTTAATAACAAAATGCAACTTTCTCTACATTTCGTTGTTCTTTTTATGGTGTGGTTTAAGGATGTGGACAGGATTAGTGTAGTTAGTGTAATTCCTATCCTACCACATCATGCTTGGGAGCTCCGGCCATTGAAAACAGAAAGAGCTCCGGAGCTCCGCCTCAAAATGATCTATTTAAGCTTAAAATATGTTTTAAATTATTCTATTCGCATTTTTAAGGTATTTTTATGGTTTTAATAGGTTTTTTAAAAAAAAATTTAGTTTACAAAAATTTTTTGACTAAATAATCTATGATATAGCTTTTTGATTATTTACGAAATTAGTACAAAAATAGGGCGAAGTTTCGTAGCTTCAAGGGTTGTTCCGGAGCTCTGAAAAGCGGAGTTTCACTTCAGATGTCCGAAGCTCAAGGCTCCAGGAACATTTCTAGAAAGGAAACTTCAGTAAACAGCAATATATATATTTATATGTTATAGAATCGTTCGAAACAAAGCAGCTGAGAAAGTGCGTCATTTGAAGCACGATCAGTCTCCGAGCAGCAGCGTCAGTCCCACCGACCAACCAACCGCAGACCGACCCGATCTCGGGCCCTCCAGTCCCAAAATGCAGCAGCAACAGCTGGTGGTGGGAGCCGGCGTGGCGGCTAACACGACGTCCGTAATCACCCACGCCCCTCCGGCCCCTGTGGACTTGCAGGCCAAATTGCACCAGCAGCCGGCCGTGGTCAACAGCGGCGGCGGGGGCCAGTATACAATCAACGGGTTGCTGGGGATTCAACAGCAACTTGATCCAAACGGCAACATCGCGAAACACCATCAGAAAGTAAACGAACAGGTAATTTTTACCGCGCCATTGGGTTTAGTAATTAAGAGAAAATAACAGTATATTGGTTACAACAGTTTTTATAGTAAGCTTAATGTTTCTAGATAAAGATATCGTTAAAATAAATTATTTTAAGAGCTATAGAAAATTATTACAGTTTATAAATCTTCTAATTTTTTAAAAATTTTTGGTTTATGTGTATACATGTACATCTATTTGTGTACAGACATTAATGATCCAAAATATAATCAGGATCCAGTGGAGGGGCAGCGGACAATTTCCAATTCACTTTAACGAGAAACAAATAATTTAAGTAAACTATTCTGAACGCAGTTTGAATATCTTTGTGAGATCACTGAATTTCAACAACGTATTTTGAATTTTAATTTGTTCTATAAATTAAGGCCGTTCACACTAATGAACAATGCACAATGCATTAAAATTGCAAAAATAGGTGTTCACACTTTTGCACAATGCACGATGAACAATGCACAAGGCATTATCGGATTTGGAACGGCGTTCCAAGCTTTGTGCTAGTAGCAACGCGCTTTGAAAATTACTACGTATTTTTCCGCAAAGTTGAGAACGTTGAGAACTCTTCTGCTTAAAAAATGGATTAATTTATAAGTATTTTTGAACAAATAACGTTACATTTTATTATATACATAGAATTTAAAACATATTTTTGTTTTAACAGAATATAAAATATAATTCCATGCAAAATAAGTAAAAAAGGATTTTTGGCTCTATATTTTGGCTTTTTTCAGATTCCTTGTCCAATATTTAGGATTGTTTATCTCAACTTCGCGTAATTAGAGTTTTTTGTCACCTTGGATGTACAGTCAGACCTGTGCACGGTCTGGAAATGCCCCCCCGTTTTATTGCCCCTCCCCCACCAAAAAATGAAAAAGTACCCTAAAATTATGACGCCATTTTTGACGTATGATGACGCCATCATCGCAATTTTTTTGCAGTTTTTAGCCTATTTCAATGTATTTTAAGCCATTTCAGACCTATTTTTACCTTATTTTCGCTTTTTTTGTCCTTTTTTTCTTTTTCCCTTCTTTTTTCTCGTTTTTTCTCCTTTTTTTCTTTTTTTTTCTTTCTCTTCTGCTTGTCCCCCCCGTTTTATTGCCTTCCCCGTTTCAAAAAAGTTGCCCCTTGTGCCTCCACCGTTGTGGAATTGCCCCCCCCGTTTAACCCCGGGGGGGGCAGTGCACATGTCTGTCTGTGCAGTAACACTATTCTTGTTAGGTTTTGTTTTTTAATATGTGAAATAATCATTTTAAACCCTAACTAAACCCGTAAGTCTGAACAGGCACTATAGACTAGTGCGGAATAAGGGTTTTTTAGTGTTAGGAAGAGGGTACATAACTACTAGCGCCAATCATATGTAGAGGGAAAATTGAGAAACAGCGAGCGACTAGTACATTTTACGGTTTAAAATATTTCAAATATTTATTGGTTTAAAATCTCGACCCCTTCTCTTCAAAATTTTTTAGCGAGCGACTAGTACATTTTACGGTTTAAAATATTTCAAAATATTTCTTAAATATATTGGTCGAGTCTCTTCTTCTAACCGCTCTTCAAAAATTTTTTAAATACTTTTTAAATATTGCAAAAGCAAAAGCAGTTTTTGGGGATTTTTTTTTGTTTTATGCCGCTTCGTAGGTACAGCGCTGCTGGCGCGCTTGTTTTCCAGTTTTTTAATGTTTCAATTACAGAAAATGCTTAATTTAAAAGTTTGGAATGGACTTTTTAAAATTAATTTTTAAGTTTTGAATAGTTTTACAAGCAAAACATTAAAAAAAACTATGTAGGTTTAAAATTAGTTTAAAAGCACAAATTTCATTTTTATTTTTACTAATTCGAAATCACTGTTCAGGATAATACTATTTTAGTGGTGATTTTAAACTATTGTGACGTTTAATTAAAAAACAAAAACTTATTTAGCACAAACTGATATATTACAGCACTTCAACGTAATGAAACATATCGTCGTGTCCCAATTTTTATGAAGTATAGGTTTAAACTTAAGAAACTAAGAAAGCTAAGATTTTTTCAATTTTTATTTTTTTCTTTTTTAAAAAAAGATTTTTAGTCTAAACATTATGCTGCATTGTACATAGCCTCTTTGCACGTGACGAAAATGATTCAGATTGAAATTTTTTAAAGTGATTATGTCTTACGAATAGTTATTATATTAATTATATGTCAGTTATATCAGTAAGATTAACCTATAAAATGAATAAAATCTGATTTAGACTGACAGTTCACTTAGAAAGATATTGTGTTACTTTAAATATTTTCCAAGTTTAAATATTTTTATACATAACTTATAGTTTCATTTTATAGTTTGTGTTTTGTGTTTAGTGGATGCGTGGGGTGAAGTCAGAAAGCGGAGTTTGCGAGGATGGGAGCGGTCTTCTCGGCGGTGTTTTCCCATACATTCCCGGTGCCAACTTCACTGGAACAGGCTTTAATGGTAAAAATTTGCTATTTGTTATGACTTTTTAAAAATTAAAAATATGTTCAATAAGTAACAGCTTGCAAAACTTGAAGTACATGAAAGGAATTTGAAAAAATATCGAAGAATTTTTTAAAATTTTTTAATAAATTTTCCAACCACTCTATTTGTGTACTGAAAAATCACGGCTGACTAGCGGTAAAAGTAATTCAAAATAACAATAATTTGGACAATTTGAATCAATAAAATGTGGGCTTGCATTTGGTTGGTAACAACGCAATTTTTGCCTTTGTGTTTCGCGTTGCATTTTTTGTCGCGTTTGAATTATGACTGCGGATAGGGAGGAAATCGTATATATACTTTGACAAATTAGAAGTACAATAGAATGTTGAATTTAAATAGCTATATAGCTATGTACACTAATAGTTTATATACCTTAAAATAATAAACTTTAACATTTTATAGTATGTAGCTAAAATTGATTTTTTAAATAACGTTTATTTCTGCTCAATCTTTGTATAAAAAATGATAAAAAAAATTCTGAATCTATAAATGATTTTAACAAAAAACAATTGCAGTTTATGTAGTTCATTCGAAGATGCAATACTGGCCATATTAATTTTCTAATCATATTTTTTGTGATCCGCAATATATTATTTCTGTATATAAATGCTTATTACATCATAAAATCAACAACGTCACTGAAACAGGAACTAGCTGCATATTTTATCGAAGAAGTTTAAGTTTAAGACCGTAGGCTAAACTCAGAGTTGATATAATAAATTAACTGTTTATTTGTTAGTTTTTTTATTAATTATACGGTTTCCAAAAACTGAATATTGAATTTAATGTACAAGTGATCGTCCAACTAAACATGCTTTTCCGTCTAAAATAATAATGTTTATTCATTCTATCGTACGTAGTTAATTTATCAAAATGTTGCGACGTTTCAGCGACAACTGAGAATATAGTAGCTTTGCGCGCTGGGTGAAATGTTAGGTGGTTTGCACATGCGCAATGGAATTGTCGTTATATTGACGGAATAAGTCAGAGTCACGTTGATTTGATACTAATTGTGACTCTTTCTGTCTTAGCAACGACGAAATTTTCGTGCACGCGCAATAGTTGATACAATCAACCGGAAGCCAGTAGGTAGCTCTTCGGCTCATCCAATGTTGAATAGGATCCCATCAGCTTTCCCCCACTTAATCTCTGCTTCGCGCAACTCTTATTGCAGGCGTCCTCGGCCTCCGGTGGAAATAACCCGATTCTCGAATTACCAGCACCGAAGCTGCAATATCGTTAACGATTCCGATTGCAACAATCCAGACGTGGAGCATGAACTAAACCCTCACTAAGTGTGCCGGGCCCGAACCGCGTTTTCCAAAACTACATAGAACCGGCCGCTTTCCCGTTTTTCAGGTCGCCGGACCTGAAAATCAATCCGCCGTCTAGCCTCGGGAGTATTGCGGTTGGAAAGGTCGTGTGAATCGGCGCGGTAAAGGTCGGCGCATAGGTAGAATGGGATAGGAAATGAGTTTTTAACATATCTGAATATTCCATTTATTTCTCTACCTACACCACACGAACAAACGGATCATGAGCGAGCGATTATCCGCGGGGGGCTCTTCCTATACACAAATCGCTCCACAAACAATATTTAGCAGAAACCGACATATTATTGTAAAAAACAAGAAATAAATTATTTCATGAGTAATATAGTTTGACGTAACGTTTCTATTTATGTCGCACAATTATCATCAGGTCAAACAGAACATAGTAAGAATTACCACTTAAATGTTTGACTTTTCGTTGTTGGTCGAATAGCTGTTTTTTAATTTTTCGTTGTTTGTCGAGCATGGTGATTAAATAATGATTATTTTTAAAATCGCCATGGGTGGACCTTTTAGAATAAAACTGAATCAGGTTTTTTCTAAAAAATCAAAATATCGTGCAAAATCAAAATTTTCTTGAAAATTAGCTTAAAAATACAATTCAGCCCTTTAATCATAGTTTTATAAACTGTGTTTGCGTCTATTAAGATTTTGTATTTATGTTTTTATCAGGACTATAATTATTTACGAAACATGAAAAAAATAGAATTTTTGTGGTAAAACAAAGCATTAAAGTCAAGTAATCCCACTAAAAATGGTTTTCGAGAATACCTAAAAGATTTTTTTGTAAGTACTATTCTATTTCCTTTGAAAAATTAAATTAAATTAATTAGAATTATTAATTTTGCCTAGAAGTAAAAAATACTGGCAGACAAAACTAAACAATAATCGCTGACATTGATGATTTATATCGCTTTTGTTTCTTATTTCTCACTAACTTGACCGGGGATGGTGCCATGAATAAAAATCGCACGGTCAAGTTTGGGTGGGCCAGACACCCCCGCGGGTACTTAGCATTTCCGACCGAAGAAATCGGATTAGTAAAACCTATTAAGAAAGTGCGACTGTGAGATATCGTTTTCACACCCCACTGCTCTCTCATACTTTCTCAAGTGGGAGCGGAGCCCCTGAGAACGCCCGTCATTTTGCTTTCCTTAAACTGAAATTTTTTCTTTCCAGTGATCAGAACGTCGTCGCGGGATACCTATGACTAACATTTAATTTTATGATATTCGAAAGCCTCGCGGAAATTAAAAAACCAATATAAAAAGTACTGTAAATTTATAAGAAATAAATGAAAGAGTAAGTAAAAAAAGAGGGGAGGACACCTCCCTCCCAGCGGACGTTGAAAGGGTGAAGTTGTAATTGAGAATTCTCGCCGAGACCTTGAAAGAAAGCGCCTCTTTTTAGAAGAGCGGGAAGTCATTAGAGTCGTGTAAGAATTTCCGAGGGGCGGAGTTTTGCACCCCGGGAGGTGTCCCAATAACAAAAGATTAGAGATTGACGCCGTTGAAGTTATAACAATTACAGTAATTCTAGATAGGATATGATTAATTTGGAGTAATTTAATGTTGAGTAGGATTTTAAACTCCTAAAGCTTATTTTATATCAAAGGTAAATGAAATTGAAGTATAACCGTTGTAATTACAGATTGGCAGATAAGTTTAATTGATCCTTAAACCATGGGGTTAAATTTAGGTATTTTTAAAAGTTGTGGATTTAACTTATCAACTTCGGCCTGAATGAAATACTCCTAATAAAAAAAACCTATGTATTTACCTCAAATTTATTATTTTGGCTTCACCAGACCAATTCTCCAACATTTATAAATTTCAATTTTATAAGTTCAGTAACAAAAGAATTTTATTATTAAGGTGTTTTAGGAATTTGATTTGGGACAGTGCTCCTTTAAGTTGATTTTTGAGTGGATTTTTTCAAAAAAAGAATAAGCTAATAAAAAATGATATCATTCGTGAAGTGTGAAAGTTTTATCGCTGCTGTGTATTTTGTGTTCGCCTTTTTGTACACAAAAATTAAAGTTAACCATTTCTGTTAGCTATAGCGTCTTTTGAAAATAGTGTCTTTAAACATTAACAAATTTCCTTTTAACTTGAAAAAATCATTATATCTTATTTAATTTATGTTTTTTCATCGGTGTTTTATTTTATCAGTTTCAATTATGTGAAATTTTTATATTTTTATGTTCAAACTAAAAATTTGTCCACCCGCGAAAAAAAAATTTTGCGCATAAATTTTTTACGAATCCTTGCAGTCATCCTTTTTAAAGCTGTACGTAACCTATTGATGAATGCGAAAAACGGCAATGGCAGAAATTTTACAACTTATTTCCATTTCCTGTCCTACAATGATCACTTTTGAATAGAATAATAAAACGCGACTAAAAGGACGCGGAATACAGGGGGATATAAACGGATGGGTTTTGTCCAAAGGGTACTGTAGGTGTGACTGCCTGCGTATGTCTGGTTGATTATTTTACATGTTTTATTAAACCGCTACAATGCGAGCGAGGATGGGGAATTTCAGAATGAATAAACTTTTTTTTTTCTTTTTTTTATGCGGTGTTAACTTTAATTCATTTTTTTATTATCTAACCAAAGTTTATTTTCTTAGGTCCAGACTCTGCAGGGTATTCTATGGTACACACTGGTGACAAAACATACTAAAAAATTACATAAAGTTAACAATTTCTGTCTGCTAAAAAGCATCAGCTTCTGAAAAAAAACTTGCAGAAAAGTGGCGGCACTGAACGTCTTATAGCATAAAATAGCGTTTTTCAATAAAAATTTCTTATGTCTAATAAGCGTTATGTATAATTGTCTTATAACACTTTATATTAAAGGATTTGGGAAATTCAACCATAATTTTTTGTTATATATAAAATCCTAAAACAACTATGTATATATATTTTAGGTCGAACTCAAATCCCGGAAGATCCGCGAGGTGATGGAAAAGTGAGCACCACAACCCAGCCACTGGGCGACGAAGTTGCAGCCGCATTTGCCCGACCCCACCCATCGGGTGAGAAAAAATTAAAGACTGGTTTAAACCAGAGTGACAAGTGACAATACATTCACACCGCAGTGACAACTGACAATGTCGCGGTGTAACCGGCGCGGAACGCTTTGACACTTGTCACTTTTTACTCCAGTGTAAACCAGTCTTAAAATCTGCGGTTTTATCTGTTTTTGATTTTTAAACGGAAAAACGCGGCTTAAACGCAGGTGAAAACAGCGTTGCCACAGCTCAATACTAAACTAAGTGTCTTCTTTTTTTTCTTATAGATTAGTTCTGAAAAGCGGTTTTTTAGTGTAGGAAGAGGGTACATGACAACCAGCGCCAATCGTACGTCGAGGGAAAATTGAGAAACAGCGAGCGACTGTAGTACAGTTTACGGTTTTAAATACTTTAAATATTTATTGGTTTAAAATCTTGACCTCTTCTTTTCAAAATTTCTAAAATACTTCTTAATATTACAAAAGTAAAATCTTTTTTTGAGGATTTTTAGTTTTTTTTGCTGCTTCGTAGGTATGGCGCTGCTCGCGCGCTTGGTTCCCAGTTTTTTAATGTTTCAATTACAAAAATGCTTCTATTTAAAAATTTGGATAGACTTTTTAAAATTAATTTTTAAATTTTGAATAACTTTACAACCAGAACATTAAAAAAGCCTATGTATGATTAAAACTAGTTTTAAAGCACAAATCTCATCTTAATTTTTGCTAATTCGAAATTATTGTTCACGAAAATACTATTTTAGTGATGTTTTTTAACTGAAGCGATGTTAATTAAAAAACCAAAATTTATATAGCACAAACTGATATATTACAACACTTTAACCTAGTGAAACATATCATTGTGTAGCAAATTTAATTAAGTAAAGGTTTAAACTAAAAAAACTAAGAAAACTACGATTTTTTTAAATTTTATTTTTTTCTTTTTGTACCTTTTTTTGTACAGTAAAAGACGCTTATTCAGAACTAGTCTATAGTAAACAGTGTCTATTGTACTCTTTTTTATTATGTTTAAGACGCGGTAATAATAATAAAGGGTTAATTAGGAAATTTCATAATTTCAGATATTTTTAACACTATTATTTTTTGTGATATTTTATTTTCTTTTTTTTGCCCATATGTTTTTGGTTTCGCTCTATGACATTTAAACATGAAGTTCATAAATTTATAATACATCTATATCTATAGATAGATATACATAATTCATTTACATACCGTTGTGCTTGAACTTTGCAGTACACAACAGCCAATAGTCGAAATTAGGTTGCCCAATTAAATTTTTAGAAACGCAAGTTTATTTAAAATTAGTTATAATTCCCCAGAAATTAAAATTCAATTGTGAACACACTTTGACGATCGATAATAAACTTGTGTTTATTAAGGTAAAAATGCGTGCGACTGTTTTGTGAAAAGGCTAGATTAGAAGTTATCTTTTTTAATCAAGACTTTTTTGAAGACAAACTTTTAATTAAATCTTTTTGGAAATGAGCTGTCACACTATTGTTTTGTCTTCTTGTCTATTTATGTTCAAAATAAACAAGGATTTAACAAATTATTGATATATTTGACTGAAAATAGTATTTTATTAACAGGTGGGCGGTAATGGACTTTTTGATTTAACCTTTTTGTGAATAAATAAGAAAGCTAAAAAACATAAATTTAAATAAAAAAAACCTCAAAAAAAAAAACTACTAATATTCAATAAGTAAACGGGAACAGGTGGGCCAGAGGGTAATAAATAAAAAATCGTCCTATAATTATGCTTGAGTGTGAACAAGATTTTCACCTCAAATGCCTTGAAAGATCCCATTCCCCTTCTGGCGGAGGACAATTAAGAATGTTTAGCGAATAAACGAGAAGACAAGATTTTGATTTATTGCTGGTGTGTATGCGTTTCCGGATATTGTCTGGCGGGCGAGGTGATTTTTAGCATAATTTTACCAAAAATACATAATACCACTAGTGGATAATTTTATAAACGCTGTGTTACTACTGCGGTATACACAAGATTTATTATAAAATCCAATTAGGATCTTATCTGCGTTCTGTTAAACCACACAGATTTTTTTAAGAACGCACGTCCGAACCTATGTAATTGGATTTAATTATAAACACTATAGATATACCGCAGTAACATACTTTTTTTAGATTACACCCTGGATTGATAATGCTACAATACATATAATTTCAATAACTATTTTTTAAGTGTTTATTAAATTTAAATTATATAAATCACCTAGTGACCTCATTTTCGTAATTAAAACTAAAATCCTTCAAGCTGAAATTTAGGGCGTAATCGCTTTCCGTCAAAAAGAAATAAAGAATAAACAGGCAAACCAGCAAAATAAAAAAAGTTGTTAGTGGTGATGTAATCGATTTTCATTAAATTGCGGCAGGTGTTCTTCTACACGAGATATTTTCTTCGAGAACGATTAGTTACTTGACAGCCCCATTATTTTCACCCTGATAAAATTCATTTTAAGTGTAAGTAGTTAAATTGCTAACATTGTTTTGAAAATTTAGACGGCGATCAAACCTCATCTGCAGTGGGTCTCACGCAACCAGCAAAAGCGCCCAACTCGCACCAGCAAACTTTCTTAAACCAGGCTCCGTATTTCCTTAGCAGCTTGCCCACAGGTAAAATTTATTATAAATACCCTACAGTAATCCAATTGGAGCACTGAATTTGTCTAAGGAATATAGTTAAATGTTTTTTTTAAATTTATTTTGTTTCTTACAAGGAATTATTTTTACTTTTATCTCCTAAATATCAAAACGAAAGTTATAAAACACACAATAAACAAAACTTAAATTGTACGTATGCGTTTTACATTTGCACGTTAAAATTAAAATTTAAATTTAAAAAAAATCGAAAAACTAAAAACATTGTTGTGATGCTGATTAAAATAAAAAATGTTAAATAAACAATGTTAATTTATTTCAGGAACGACTGCTCAAGATTATTATGGCAGTTTTGCAACAGGCTACGCTGCAGACCCATGGGCTTATCACGGGCGAGTAGCGAGTGGAAATAACCACGGTAAAATATTTGGCTTTGGAAACATAACATGAAACGAATTATTTTTTAAATATTTTAAATATAGACAATTTGCACTGGAACAAGAAAACAAAAAAGTGCTCCAGATTTTTAATCTTTAAGATATTTAAGATTTACTTTTGGTCTCTTTTTTGTAATTTTTTAAATTGAAACTATTATTTTAGTTTTTTTAGAGAAGTTTTGAATTGCATTTATTAATTAAAAATATTTTAGATTGTTTATTTTTGAAAGAATTTGGCATTTCCAGACATTTGGATCTTAATTTTTTTTATTTTAGGTTCAAATGGTTACTATAATTCTGCAGCATCGGTTGAAAGCAGAGCTTTGCAACAAACAAATTAAACTTTACTTTATAATGTTTATATTATTATTCTGTTTTACAGTTCACATGTGCAGACACTTTAATTGAAATAATAAAACGTCTTTTTATCCACGAATATGCCACAAATGTTTTTGCAAACAAAATTTACTTATATCAAAAATTCTGACCGCATGAGTCCGCAAGAGCCCAGTTCAGGTGAAAGAAAGGCATCTCAGTAAATTAAGCACGGTATATGACCCTGATTTTAAAAGCATTGCTGTAAACTTTGTCAGAAAATTTTTAATTTTGTTCAGGGTGCAATGTACGTTAGACGAGCGTTTTTTTATTGGTCTTGGTCTTAAAACTTGACTAAAAGTTATGTTCGCGTAAAAAGACTACATCGTTTTTTTTAAACACATAAATACTATATGGACCTACCTAGCATTACAAAAATTTGGGTCCGCGGTCCCGCCGCGAAATCAGATTTCGTTATGAAACCAATGATTTTTACCAAATTTTTTCGGAAACCGGGGATTAAACAACTATATTAAAACAATTTCGAATATTTTTGTAAATTTTTAACCATTATTAAGAGCTATATTAAGCGTAACTAAGGTTTCTCGTATGTAAATTTTTTAGGTTATTCAGAAAAAACAAACATTTTGTGATGCTTAGTTAAATACAAAAAAAACCACGAAAATTTTTCAAGTAGATGTTTTATTTGTATATAGTATTTCCAGTTTCAAAAATAATACGAAAAAATGCATTTAATTTGAAAGAAACTTTGTTTCATGGTGGGACCGCCGACCCAATTTTTGTTATGCTAGGTAGGTCCATTTATAGGGACTCCGTATTTTATTACCATAGATAAAAGACATAAACACGTTCAAATTTAGAGTGTCTGTGACAGAGTGATTCAAATGTAATTATTACACAGTTATCATTTTTCCAAAAATTATCAAACTTTACCAAATCAAAAAGCTTTATATTGTTAAAACAAGTTAAAATGTTTAATTATACGTATGTTTTATGTGTGTTTTCTGTAATGCCTCCGTGTTTTCCGATATTTTGTGATGTATTAGGACAATAAATTAATTTCATTGTAAGTTGAAATATTTTAAAATGTTTTAGCATAATAGTTTTATATGGTTTACCATTTTACCAAAATGTAAATAAAATGAGAAAAAAAACTTCTTTATTTTTTTTAGTTTTTAGAACTGACAAAGTTGCCAGTAAAAATAATAAAACTCGTAATATATTTTAGAAGTATCATTGTACCAAATTAAAATAAACAAAATCGTGAAGGCAAAAACTAATCGAAATTAATTTGAATTTGATCAATATAAAAAAATTAAAAACTTCGTTTACGCCCTGAAGCATTATTAATTAGAAAGTAGTTGTTTAATTATCATAAATAATTTTGTTTATCGTAATTAAAATTTAAGTTTTTCATGTCAAACGAGCACACATATATTTTTGTTACGATTTTTTTCAACTTCGGATAGAATACAAAATTTTTCAAGTTAACTTTAATTTTAATAAAAATAAAATTATATATAATAAAAATTCTTATTATATATAATAAAAATTCTTATTATATATAATAAAAATCGGATGTATATATGAACTTTCACATAAAAAGGCGTAGTTTAAAACTTAAATATACTCAACAAACACAATCGGCCTAATTTTAATATGACTATTTTTAATACTATAAGGTTTTAACTGATGTTCAAGTCGAGAATGCAATTCATCACATTGAAATGTGAATTATCTAGTCGCAGTAAAAAATCAACTTTTTAAGTCAATATTTTAAATCCTTTTTAGAATTCTATTTTGTGTATATTGTTTTGTTGATTTATAATTTACAATGTTTGCAAAGTATTATCAGTTAATTATAAAAATAAGTTAATAGTGATTTTTGTGAACAATGAATATTGTTTCTATCAGTTCGGATTTTAATAATACTTTGTAACATTTGTAAAACGTTAATATTCACGTCTTTTGAATTTCTTGATGTAACAATTTAAAATAAAAACTTTTAAAAAAATAGAATTAGGGCTGGTTCATACTTATGTAAAAACGTCCTTTGGACAAAGTCCAAAGGAAGTTTTTACATATGTTTATACGCTGTGTTTGTCCTTTGGACTTTGTCCAAAGGACGTTTTTACATAAATATGAACCAGCCTTTAAGCATTTAGTGTTAGTTTTTTATTACCTTTTTATTTAATATGAGTTTTAGTCTGAATGACAACAAATCTTGTTCCATTTGTTTTTATCAAACAAACATGGTCCAGATGAGCTGTATATTTATGAAATAAATTTTTTTTCATATAATAAGTTGCTTCACAGTTTCAATATTCTTTCTTATTAAAAATATAATGTGGCATTAAACGCCATTTTATATGTGTTAAAAATGCAAATGATCAATTTTACTAATCAAACATGATATAAAATGCATTTTAACGAAGCCATAAAGCGTTTATGAAGATTGGATTGTATAGGAAAGACCTAATGAAGACTGGAGTGCCTGGTTTTATTACCAATTAAACCGCCTGTCTAACTTCATCCAATCTGTTAGAAGATTAGACGCTTATGGTAATTAATTCCCGATGATGTAACCTAAAGGAAAACCAAATTGGTGGCATATTACCAACCATTTGGAAATGTGTGGTTAGTTTGATTGTTGACCATTTGAACCTTTTGATTCTAAGCCATAGTATCAACAGAAATAACAAAGGGGTAATGGTGACACGTAGTAAAAACGCTCAGTTTTAATATAACATTGATTGCAATAATTTTTTACTTCGCTATAAAATTAATAATTTTTGGTAACTGTAACGCTTCCCTTTCACCACACTTGACAGTTCGACTTGAGAATTTTATTTTTTAGGAGTCACAGAATGTATATCTGACTATATACCAAAAATGTTGGGCGGTTTTTTTTAGAAATATGTATAACAAAATTTAAAACTCAAAGAAAAAATCTTTCTTATACCAGTTCTTCTTTTAATCTAGATACCCCATACGAGTATTTGTGACGGTAACACGAACTTAAATCCAAACGAACTTAGATCCAGAACAAAAACACGAACTTAGATCCAAAGACCCGAACTTAGATCCAAATTTTCGTTTACGTTTTTCTTTTACGTTATCAACTTTAAAAAATGATTTTAAATGTGTTTTAAGCGTTTTAAACATTGAGTTTTGCTTCTTACGTGTAAAATATGTGTTTGTTTATTGCAAACAAAACATTTACTCAAAAAGATTCGTGTGTAAAGACTTATATCATGTGTATTATTAGTAAATTAAACATTTAAATCGACAAAAATTCTTGTTAAAACACAAATATATGTGTTATTAGTCAATTAATCAATTGATTTAAAGCTAAATATCATAATAATTACATTATTATTTTAAATGACTTTATTTTAAATGTGTTTTAGTAATTTTAAATGTACACTTTTGCCTATTCATTGTAAACATAACAGTGATCGATTTAATATATTCGATAAAATCCTTAATATTTTTCGTTTGCAAAGTTATGCGGCATTACAAAAGGATTAATTTTGTGAGTGGGCAGTGAGAGAAATAGCTACAAGGAAAATGGGGGGGGGATGAGTATAACCCCTGGTGGACAGCATCCGACGTTTTGGGAGTTATACCCGATCCCCCGGAGGTATACTGAAATCTTTTTGGAGTACTGTATCCTACAAATACCATAAGCGTTGTTTGTACGGGGACCGTTTAAAAGGTTGGGGTGTCGGAGTCATCTTCAAATTTTTATTTGGGAAGGAAGGGTTCACAGTTTCGGATTTTTTTTTTGAGTATAACCCCCTCTGCCCATTTATGGTATACTTCTTATCAACCAGTTAAGCACGTATTGTATGTGCTTAAGGAATTTTGCGAATGCAGTAATTTTGCGAATGCTTACTCCGCTTTACAGAAGTGTGCTATAAAAGATAAACCCAAGAAATATAGCGTTCGCAGATAATATAGTGCATCAATCTTTTATAGCACACTTCTGTGAAGCGGAGTAAGCATTCGCAAAATTACTGTCGCACTTAAGGTGAAAATTCAGGAACAGTGTTGTTGAAATTGTCATCTTATTGGGTATTCATTAAAACCTCACCAAAAATTAAAAATCAGAAAAAAATTATTGCTCAGTTTGTAGGCTGCTAATAAGAAACAAACCCGTTTAAAAAACGTATAACGTGAAACTATGATTGTTAAGTTGGTTTACTTTTGTTATTGGTTTTTTGTGATTTATACATTTCTTTGTTAAAAATTCTTTTCACGAAACAAATACAAATTATTCATTTTCACAGAAAATTACTACATTTTTTTCATTACGGCGTTACTTGTTTATGTTAGGTGTTATGTGAACAAATATATTTTAAACTCCCTTGCGTTTTTATTATTGCAGTGAGAGAAAGCTGTAAAACGTTTTATTTTCATTACATAATACATTTACATGCAGATGTTAAGCGACCCTTGGGATTGAAGCGACGCGGAGTCAATCAATTTGATGCATTACCGAATTGCTCGTAAAAGAAGTAACTACTTGGGAGAATTGGTATACGGTAGCTGTCATTGGCATGTGTTGCAAATTAATTAAGCGGCGTTAAAAGAAAAAAAAACCGTTTTAAAAAGTGTTTTTATAGCTGGTTCTAAGAATAAAACAAAAAAAATATTTTTTCCTTTTTAAGCCAAAAACTGGTTATATAATTGTTTGAAATAACGGCATTTTGACAACACGAGCTTTCAGTGATTTAAAAATATCAGAAATATCACTGCATAACCGTTCCTTTTCTTAGGGAAAGAACAATAAAGAAAAAAACATTAAAATTTTCATTTACTAATTAATAATAATTATTACTATAATTTAAAGAACAATATTGTCGCTTAAAACATGGGTCACTTATTGAACATAATAATTTAAAAAAAAAATGCCAAAAATATACTAACGACTATAATGCGAAAAATATCTAGTAAGCCCCTCACAAATTTAAAGATTCTCCATAGAATAAAGCCTTATCCGTTTTAAATCAAAGTAGCACAGATTAGTAAATATGCTGATTAATGTAAAATACAATTAAGAATTTTCTACTCTTGAATAATTGTGGCTTTAAAAAAATCAAACCAACTAAAATACTAAAATGTTCAAATAAAAATTATCCATTATATTCCTTTATGTCTACAAATCTAGCCTGAAGGCCCAGTCCAATAAAAGGCAATTTGCTTATCTATGGCTAAGCTTTGTGTTGATCTTTGCGCATTTTCGACCGCTGATTGTTAGACATATTCACAACTTCACCGCGAATAAGAAAACTGATTTTCAATAAACTAGGCCATTTTACTGTTTCATGCTCGTGAAAACATTAAAAAAGCTTATATACTAAGATGAAAAAGCATAAGTGTATAGTTCTTCTGTGCCCATCATTTAAGCCAAGGAACTTTGATCTAATTTCGCATTGAAATCTGTTCTACGCATTTTAGCGGCTTAGTTATTCAAGAAATTTTAATTCTAGAAGTACTAATGTCTTTTTGGCATTATAGATAAAACAGTACCTTAGTTTATTTTTTCAAACCAAAATTTTTTCACAATAATAAAACTATTAACACATTTGTTGACATTATAATTAAATAGATACAAAATGATTAAGCACTAAGCACAGCAAAAGCATAACTTTTTTAAAGAGGTTTTATAAACTCAAAATTTGAGATTTATCGTTGAATTTAAAGGGAGAATTCGGGATAATGTTTTTGTTACTGCTTGAGCTGCTGTATGCAAATACATAAATGAAACGTGCATATAAAACAATTTTCATATTTTTTCAAAAATAAACTAATACTTTAATACAACGAAATGCACGGTAACCAAACACTTGTAAAACAAAAAGTAAGTTAATAACAAAAACGAAATAATGTTTTTGTTTATGAGCAGAATCTGAAGTTAATAATTGATATCTTTCATTTTAAAATTTTATTTTCATCTAACTTTTCTAAGAGTTCTAAGAAAATTAATATTTAATTGTAGGCGGGTGGTTGGGTTCATGTTAAGCAAAACGGGATATTATTACATTTTGCATAAAATTCTCAATGTTATAAATTCCAATTTCATCCGTTTTAACATTGATTCAAAAAGGTATCAATTATATTTTTTGCTTAATAATTGTAATACAATTATATAATCGACGGATCAATGATTAGTGGATAGACAAATAAGTGAACTGGAAGCAATCAATGAATCAAAAATAACTGAACAAATATTATTTTTATTTACAGCGTCATGGACTAAATTATAAACACTTGGCAGACAGACTTTGAGTAGAAAGGAACCTTGTTAAAACAGACAATAAATTTTAAAGCAATACAACCTGAAATAATACTTAATACCCGAAATTAAAACGCATAGTTTATGCCATACAGGAAATTTAGTTTAAGTTTATTATTTTATGTAATTTTTTGTTTGTATTTTTAATTAGCCTAATTCAAAACCAGATAAACATTTTTTTAGTGTTTTTCAAAGCTATAATGTAAAATCAAAAATATATAATATACAGACCTGTGCACTTCCTCCCCGGGGTTAAAACGGGGGTGGGGGGCAAATCCCAAAATGGGGGGGGGGGGCCCGGGGGGCAACTTTTTTGAAACGGGGAGGGGCAATAAAACGAGGGGGGGGCAATAAAACGGTGGGGGCAAGCAGGAGGGAAAGAAAAAAAAGAAAAAGTAAAAAAGAGAAAAAAGAAGGGAAAAGGGAAAAAAGAGACAAAAAAAGTGAAAATAAGGTAAATAGGTCTAAAATTGCTTAAAATACATTGAAATAGGCTAAAAACTGCAAAAATTCGCGATGATGGCGTCATCATAGGTCAAAAATGGCGTCATAATTTTAGGGTACTTTTTCATTTTTTGGCGGGAGGGGCAATAAACGGGGGGCAAATCCTCCAATAAAACGGGGGGGGGGGCATTTCCAGACCGTGCACAGGTCTGAACCGAAAAAATGTACAACTCCTTCCTATATAAAAAAAGTAATAATAATAATAAGCCTCTTCATTTAAATGGCACCCTCTAAAATAATGGCATAGTAGTCATTTTAATCCTGCGAATTAAAATGGAGAGGAAGCCATCATCATAGCCATTTGTTGATTTAATTTCACTTCATATACTCACAAGTGTAATACTGTCCGGGCCGCATCACTTTTTTCGTGTTGGTGTAATACTGTCCGACACGGAAAAACAAATGGCTATTATAATGGCTTCCTCTCCATTTTAATTCGCAGGATTAAAATGACTACTATGCCATTATTTTAGAGGGTGCCATTTAAATGAAGAGGCTTATTATAATGGCATACTTTCACTTACTTTTTTATATATGAGTTGCACATTTTTTGGTATATATTTTTCGTAAAATACGATCGAAGTAACTAATATCAGACGAATAAAGACTCATTAGGTTTAGCTTCTTATTTTACGGTTTGACTAACAAAAAACTATTAATAAGATATTATAGTTTTTTCATTATTTATTTAATTATACTGATAAATTAAAGAAAAAGAGGATTATTCACAGTATTTCAGCCGATAGAACCGATATAGAATATTTCAAGTAAGCATCTTTGATTCGCCACTTTAAAAACGCCGTCTGCCATAGTATTATTTATCATAGTAGTCCATGAATGTGTACAGTGCTCAGTAGATCCTCAATAAATTCCACAGTTTGTAGACTAATTGATTGAAGTCTCATCATAATAATTGGAGTAGGCGGTCAGATGGTGGCTAAGTTGAGAATGTCTTCGCAGACCCTTTTGTACATGAAAGAGTCCCCGTTGAGTCTCTTCCGTCGAACGCCGACCATGTTCAGGTGTTCCACGTGAACCACTTCCAGCTCCAGACTAAGACTCGTCCGTCCTGTGCGGTCTTTTGCCTTACCAGTAATTTTCCACCTAAAAAAATATAAACTATATTTTGCTCTACTGAAATTATGTAACTTAAGGTCTATTCATACTTATGACAAAACGTCCTTTGGACAAAGTCCAAAGGACAAAAGTCCTTTGGACTTTGTCCAAAGGACAAAGTCCAAAGGGAAAAGTCCAAAGGACTTTGTCCAAAGGACAAAGTCCAAAGGGAAAAGTCCAAAGGACAACGCATTCATACTTCTTGTCCTTTGGACTTTTCCCTTTGGTTTTTGTCCTTTGGACAAAGTCCAAAGGACAAATTCTGAGTAGCGTTCATACTTCGTCCAAAGGACAAAGTCCAAAGGACGTTTTGGCTTGTCCAAAGGACGTTTTGGTTTGTCCTTTGGACTTTGTCCAAAGGACGTTTTGTCATAAGTATGAATAGACCTTTATTGATACACTCTATGACTATTTCAGTATGTAAACTGACTTCTATTATTGAATTCGGTACAAAAAAACTTACCTATTATGCAGTTTTATGCTAAAAAAGCATCTATTTAAGGAAAATTATATTGGCGTCGTGTACATTATGCTTGACTTTGTTAAGTTACATACAACCTTGATACAGCTTTGGTCAGACATGGATTAGCATTTTTATGTTTTCTTCAGATGATATTTTGTGTAAAACATAAATTTTTTGATATAGTACAACTTGGCAAATAATGGACCTTTCAAAAATTTTATTATCCAACAGCTATATCTCT